>CM040238.1:312709063-312855406 GCA_022545495.1 Chrysanthemum lavandulifolium
TTGTGTTTTTAAATGGATCTTTGTAGTCGAATGAACCGTTGTTGATGAAGTATCCTTAGGCGTAGAAATCACAGAAAAGCCAAGTACCACTTATGCGTAAAAACACCAAAGATACGCGTAACATCAATAGTTACGCGTAAGATATGAGGAAACACTAAAGTTATGCGTAAACAAGAAGTTAAGCGTAGAAAACTTAGGCGTAGGATTAACTTATGCGTAAGACAAAGCTTAGGCGTAAGATGAATCTTATGCGTAAAAATTCTACGCGTAAGCTTATGCTTATGCGTAAATTTAGGGTTTTGTTTAAATGATCTTTTACACTATCACAAAGGCAAAGATATCCAAAGCAAAAGTGTTTTCGTGCTTATCCAAGCAAGAAAATCAACGAGTAAGCTACTAAACCAAGATCAAACCAAGGACAAGTTACGCGTAAGATTAGGGTTTCTCTTACGCGTTGAAATTAGCCAAAAGTGATTTCTGTCAAATGATGTTTCCAAACCAGATTTTTGTGATGAAATAGCTTCAATATCACCAAAATAACACAAAAGTGTGAAACTTGATGATCCAAAGCTTAGAAAACAGTTATGCGTAGAACAAGAACCTCGTTCAAAACCTAGTTTAAAAACTATGATCCACGCGTAAAGTTTGAAACTTTTTGCCAAAAACAGATAGTTTAACACCTAAAAACGTTGAAAGGGCAAGAATCTTGGATCAAAAAGTGTAAAAAATCAATTTTTAAGCGTGACAAAGTTGGAACTGTTTTTATGCATACGACCCAAAACCAAAAACTTCAAAAACAAATATGTTCACCCAACTATTTGGCGAATGATACCATTGTTAGGTCACCATATTAGTAACACAAGCATCAATATGTAGAAATATAGAAGAGAGAATGATCGGTATAACAATAACACACACACGTATGAATATAGAATGGTTATGAGTAGGAGTGAAAGTGAAATGAATTGAACAACCAACCCTCAAGTGAGGGTTATTACAAAGTATTTATAGGAGAGGGAGCTAGGGCAACACTCCTAGTCCCTTCCTTTCCTTAGTGGACTTGGGCCTAGGCTTATGGGCCTTCTACATAAGCCTAAGCTAATAACAAACATAAAGGCCATAATTAAGCTAACTATTACATTTAATTACTAACACTTGAAATCATGTTTAGGAGTGATTCAAACATATATCCTTTCGAAAGCTTTACATATATATCCAACATAAACTTTTAATTATTTTGATAAGTTTATCTTGTACTATCAATTTGCATACATATTTAAGCAATTTTTAAAGCTATTTGTTTGAGGTACAAATAATTATCGTTAAAGATAACAAAACTATTAAATTTTTGTCATTCTAATAAACTTGCATAACATTATTGATATACCGGACAATGGGCTATACAATATATATTAACTTTTAAAAGACGATTCATATATGCTAGTCCCTTAAGTGGTGCAAGAGCAACATTTTTTAAAATAACATTATACAAATGACAAGGTACATGTGTCAAAGCAAAATAAACAAAAAAAACTACAATTACTTGGTCTCTTATTTTTCAAATTTGTCACGGGTTCCACAACTACTTCATCATTTCTCATATAATTTTGTCAAATTTGAAACCTGGTTCTACCCGGGTGGTTCAACCGGTTGAACTGCTCCGTAAAAACATGTCGATTTAAACCGAGTCAACCTGACAGGTTGGGTCGAAAACAAGTCAAATTAAACCGGGTCAACCTGCCGGGTTTGAAGCGTCTCGGGTCAACCCGGTTTTCGATATGTATTAATAGTTTCCTTTTGAAATACATATCTTCAACATTTCTACTTTTTGTTTCAACTTTTCACTTTTTACTTTTTGGTTTTTCCTTTATATACAGTATATAGCAGGGAATCCACGCGTTTCGGAGGCGGGTACCCTGCGACGATGAACCGGAGAAATAGATCTCAATGAGACCTGATTCACCAATTTGTATCGGTTTCAACGGGTCCTCTCTGGGTTGTTTTCGGATGGCTTTAATTGGTTGGCCGAATCGGTGGCGACACCGGTTCCCGGATGAATATGTTGTTCCGGTCCGGTCCGGTTTTCAAAACTATATGTAACATCAACTTGTTAGTTTGTATGAAGTTTTGTGTGTTTTATTAATTTGTATAATATATATAATAGCATATACTTTTCATTTTAGGGTGTTTTATATATAACATTAATTAGTGTGTTTAATTATTTTATATTTTGGATTATTTTGTAGCTTCTTTAAATTGTACGTTATGAAAATTTTATTGTACTTTTTAGTAAGGTGTGTTTTAATTGGTTGTTTTTAATTTGGTAGATGTGCTTTTAATTGGTTGTACAATGTGAATAAATCATTGTACTTTTAAGTAATTGGGTGTTTTAATAAGAGTATTATTTGCGCAATGTATTTCTCTCTCGTTTGACCAATTTTAACAATTCAACTTTTCATCTTTGACTGTTTTTATATTATATGTGATATAGATTATGAGTTACCATATGATATATATATATAATATTAAGCTTTAGAGGAATATATATACAATTGCCCATAACTCTTATGATTATAAGCAATATAAAAATTGTTTGACTTTCAAGGGCAAACAAATTGATCCTAGAAGTATGCTAGATGTGACGGTTTTGACCCATTTAGTTATTTATGAGTCGAGCTGGTTGAGGTGACTTAAAACCCCATTTCAACCGAAACCCAACAGTGAACAACTGGGCCCTTTTCAACCTTAACCCGTTACCATGTTAGTTCCTCTACCCATTTACTTATTAATGAGTCGACTACTCGACTTGCATTGTATTTTATACATTTTATCAAAAATCGGATAACAGAAATGGGTCAAATGGTTCATGATGTGTGTTAGAGTCAACCCGGGCTGTTTGACAAGCACTGAAAAAAGGCCCGTTTTAAACCGTTGTCCAAACTCTCCCGACTCGGCCATTAACTCGATCTCGTAGTATAGAGGCACCGGGATACTTCACGAATGGATTTGCCAAAAGAGTTTGGTTCATTGTAGATCACATTTTATCAAAGATCAAATGGGATGATCCCCACCCTTCATTCCTTTTAATCTAATGGTTAGGATTTAAAAATACATGATAGAGAAAAAAAAAGAGGGGGGACAAAATAGTAAATTACATCTCACGTGATAATCACATGACTCATTTATGATCTACCAGTAACCCCCCACCCACCCGATCTCTCTCTTAAATCACTACTAAACTCTCACACACTAACACACACTCACATTCACTGTCGTTAACCTAACTCACATTCATTCTCAATCAACACCGACGATTCACAACACACGCAATCAAAATCAAATCATCGATTCTTCATTCAAGGATTACGGGGATAGAAGGCTCAGATTGGATTGATTATAATGCCTAAACGAAAGAAAGCGCCGACTGATTCAAGCACTTCTGGTAATTTCTAACTCACTATTTATGCATTTTTTAATTATTTCACTTGCTAGAAGGATTAGGGATAGAAGGCTCGAGTGTTTGATTATTGTTGTTTTTAGGGTTTATGATTTGTGAAGTCTTGGTTTTCATTATGATTTTGTACCGTGAAAATGATGGTTCGTGAATAGGTTGTGTAGTGTTACTTAATGTGTAGGTGTTAGTTATTGTGTGTTTTAATGCTTCCCAAAATGATGGTTTTCATAATGAATAGTTTTTGTTGTTTAATGTGTTAATGTGTAGTTGTTGTTGATCCGATGAATGGTTTTGGTAGTGTGGGTTGGTCGGTTGTTTTGTTCTGGTTCGAGTTGGTGTTGTGTTTGCAAATGGTTAGGGTCGGATTAGGTTGTGGTTCGTGTGATTCATTGCAAAGTTCAATTGTTTAGATTTGTGGGTAGAAGTTCAAGATAGTGTTTGTGGTTACCGGTCGAGGTCATGGTGATTTGTGGTCGAGAGTCGTGAGTTTATTTTGGTAAGGTTAGGACCAGTTTGTAGTTATAGTTACGAAGGGTGGATGGAGTTGGCGTTGAGGGTTTTATGAGCTTTGAGGCATTGGTTTTATCTCCATTTTGTGTTTAATTGTTTTGATGCTCCAAGGTTTTAAAGTGTCGCAACTATTAAGTTTATATTTGATTGTTCAAGATTAAATTGATTTGAATCGATTCTTCTTATCGGTGATAGTAATTGTCATTTGTGGCGCAAAGCACATAAACCTTCCGGTTTTACATAGTCAAGTTGTATTATGCTTTTACATTTCAGTCTATAGTAGTCTATTTTGGTGGAATCTAATTACCAATCGCTTTGAATCTAGTTAGAAATGAGTATCTTTTGGTCTCAGTTTCTGTTTTTCTTTTCAGTCCATAGTCGATAAATTCTTTTGCATATCATCTTTATATGCTTGTTTTGGTTTTTGCGTTTTAACCTTTGATGTTGATGACTTTGCAGACGATGATACTGGACTTGATAAGCTTTTGAAAACAACACCTTTTTTAAAGGACAAAGCTTCAGATACAACTACTGATGTTCCGAAAGGTATTTATAGTCACATATCATCTTTACTTTCTTATCTATCAAGGCGACTGCAATTATTCGTTTTGACCTTACTTTTCGCACAAACATACTAATTGTAGCCACACTCATATGTGGAGTTGATTAGCCTACATTACATTTTACCTTTTGGTCGTGGAAAGTTACTTGTGTTTTTTACTATCACAACCGATTTGATCGATCACTTGTGTGATCACTTGTGACTTATGCAAATCACAAGTGATTTATGCAAATCACTTGTCATTTTTCCAAAACACAAGTAGTTTTCCCGATCCAAGTGAACATGTAATGTAGGCTATTCGTAAATTACTTACAAAAATTTAAACATGTTATTTTACTTTTAATTAAAAGTAGTTTACGCTTTCTTACAAACCTTTTCAATTGTTTTATGCACGTGTCACGATCCTAAACCATCTAAAAGAAGTCCAACCCATCCTTACCTCGCATCAGTGAAGTAAGTGAGGTTGCTGACAGTCCTAAGGCGAATCCTAAAACAAAGTCAAAGCATGATGCAAAAGAAAAACATTCTGAGGCGAAGCCTGATGCAAAGAAGCATTCTGAGGTGAAGCATTCTGAGGCGAAGCCTTCTCAAGCGAAGCCTGATGCAAAGAAGCATTCTGAGGCGAAGCCTTCTCAGGCGAAGCCTGATGCAAAGAAGCATTCTGAGGCGAAGCCTTCTCAGGCGAAGCCTGATGCAAAGAAGCATTCTGAGGTGAAGCATTCGAGGCGGCATTCTACAAAGGAGCAAGATTCGAGGCGGCTCGATGCTAAGCGAAGCTCAAGCAAGGCGCATTCTCGAGGCGAAGCATCTCGAGGCGAAGCTCTCAGCGGCCCGATGCAAAGAAGCATTCGAAGCTCGATGCTAAGGCGGCATTCTACAAAGGAGCGAAGCTCGATGCTAAGGCGAAGCTCGATGCTCGAGCGCGGCCTTCTCGAGCGAAGCCTTCTCACCGCCTATGCTTAATGTTGAAAACAAGACAAAAAGTCAAAGGAAATGTGCATCCGCCACGCATCGATTATAAACATAAGCAGCGGCGGCCGCAAGTAGAGGCACATCCTTCCGCAAGTCTAAGTCCACTTCGAGTCGAAGCAAAGAACTTGAGGTGGAACCTTCGGGAAGGACAAGTCTAGGAAAAGAAAGACTTGATTCTTTTGTAGCGGAAGAGGAGAAAAAGAGAGTGTTAAGAAGATCGAGCCGCTGCTAAGGATAAGGGTAAACATGTTGTAGAGGTGGAAACTCTAAAAGTCGTGAAGAAGGAATATGACTCGTTCCGAATCTAGTTTACGTAAAGGTAAGAAAAGGCGGAAACAAAAGGGTCCAAGTGAGGCAAAAATTAAGAAGGAGTTTCTTGATAGTGAATATCCCGCATGCGCTCAAGGGTTGTTCTGCTTCGCTTTTAAAGCAATTCGTGGAAACTCTAAACCGAATATGAAGTCATTTTGGATAGTATCGGTTTTGGATCGTTATATGGAGTAAATATGGAATTAATTCCGTGGAGATTGGGTCATTTGGCGTGAAATTGTTTGATAGTAAGGAGTTTTGTATGCGTTAAAGAAAGGAACTATTCATGTGAATGCGGACAAAGTTCATGACATGTTAGGACTTCCTAATGGTGGAAGATCACTTTTGTCTCTAGATGTTAAACCTAATTGGCCTCAAGATCCAAAGGACACAAGAGTGGCTTAACCAGCTTGATGTGCGATTGAAAATCCGGGCGCCTCATATTGTCGACAAGATTACAACCGCAACCCGTGTTGATTTAATCTTCAAGCTTAATTTTCTTACGCTTGTCACCAACACACTTGGCAAGAATGAGACAAAGAATGGGGATCTTTCATTTGATGTCTTGAAACGCATTCGTGATGACACCGATTGACCGCTCGGATTGGTGTGGGTATATTTACAACTGCCTTTATAATAAGAACTCCCGTAGGGTCGTGGTCTCTACTACAATGGGCCCGTGTATTTCCTTGTTGTAAGTTTTCTTTTCATCTATTTATATTTCAAGCTTTATGTGTATATCAGAAGCCAATGTAAATCACTTGTGATTTGCCATCAGAATCACAAGTGATTTAAATCACTTGTGATTTATATTTGCAATGTCAAATCACTTGTGATTTGACACTTTAACCTAATACATATTCTTAAACTTTTCTATAAAGCTGATGTTTTAATATATCTTTTGTATGTTTTTATAACTAGCTTTTGTACTTGGATTCAACCAAGTTTGAAGCCATGCCATACATTCGTTCACGTCCAGCACTTAAAGACTGGACTTCTACTCTGATGAAGAATAGAATGGATCTTGAGATTGATCAAGGTGTATTTGGCGACTTGGAACTACAGGGAGAGTGGACTCCTGAGGAGGCTGGGGTAACAGAGGGTTTTTTTGAAACTGATGAAGTACGCGATTTTACCAGATTGTCTTATCCATCAGCACCGACCACCCAAGAGGTAATATAGGATCACATGTGATTATATACTTTTTATTGTAGTAATTTATGAACTTTTAGTTAATTAACAGATACTTTTTTTGTCAACTGTTTGTAGGGATTTTGCAAGAAGGTTGAAGCGAAGTTTTCCATCATTTCTGATGAGATGGAAGACTTAGAAGAGACCCTCAAACAATTCAAAAAATTGTTCCCTGGTGATGCCAAGCTTTCTGATTACCTTGACAAGTATGGTCAACTCTTCAAGAAGGTAATGAATTTAAATGACGAAGTTGATCAGGAAGACGACGATGGATCTGAGGATGAATCGAGTGATGACGAAGAAGAATCTGGTGACGAAGAAGAATCTGGTGATGAAGAAGGTTCTAGTGAGGAGGATACTGAGGAAAAACCAAAAGCAGTTAGTGAGGAGGATCATGGTGATGAACAAGAGAAAGAGGATAGTGAGGAAGATACGGAGGAAGATAGTGAGGAGAGTGATGATGATGGCGAGGGAGAAGGAAATAAGGATGAAGATGTTGGTAAGGACGATGATAAAGAAGAAGGTAAGGACAATGATAAGCAAGAAGGTAAGGACGATGATAATGAAGAAGAGATGATGACAAAGAGGAGAGGAGGAGAGTGATGGCGAGGAGGATGGTGATGAGGGTGATGGTGAGAAAGTAGAAAAGAATGATGAAAAGGGCGGTAAGGACGGTGGAAATGAAGATGAGAAAGGCGCCAAGAGGAGAGTGATGGCGAAGAAGCTAGTGAGGAGGATGATGGCGAGGAAGATAGTGATGGCGAGGAAGATAGTGATGGCGAGGAAGTAGAAAATAAGGATGAAGAGATCACTAACAAATATAGTCAAGAGCTTGATGTCAAACCGAACAACTCTTTCAATTGCTCGACAAAAACAAAGGATCGACGGTAACGAGGTTGATTTTCTTGCTCTTAATTATTATAAACAAAATTTCCAAACACCCATGTGGATTTTAACATACTTAATTTTCCTTCTTTTGTATTTTTTCATTTAATTAATAACTATTTTGTTTTTATTTCGTGATCATGAGCGCCTGTAGTTGATGCATCTCTAAATGTTCCTACGAGACGCCAGTCGCTAAACGAGTTCTCCACCTTTCCTCTCCTTATCTTAATAAGAAGACCGTCGTTGACTCTATAATGACAATGGACGAGTATAAATTTTCCAACTATTTGTTTTCGATGTTTGGCGAGAATGGGTAAGAATACTACTTGCAATTGCATCAAGAAACTACAAGTGATTTGTATGTACAAATCACTTGTGATTTGTATCACTTGTGATTTGTAAGTACAAATCACAAGTGATTTGTATGTACAAATCACAAGTGATTTGTACCTCAAAATCACAATTTTACGGCTACTTTCTTACAACCACATTTTTAATACAACGATGTGGTCTTTGAAACGAATCATGCGATTCTTTGATCGAGATCAAATGGAGTCATTAACACCGCTGTGTGGATTCGGTGTCATTGATTGTTGGTCTATTTTGCTTAATTACGAGGAAAATTCAAAGAACCGTGAGTCGTGTCCGTGCATTTCTTTCATACGGGTTGTCTTGTAAGTTTTCGATCTTTTAATAAAGTTGGATTAAACTACATAGACGCTTTTATTCCTTAAGTGACTTTTGTTTTATTAATACGCATAAGGAATATGTGTCATGGCGGACTCACGGGAGCAACAAAGAAATATTTGATGCACAAGTTGCATTTAGTTTCAAGGACAATACCGATGGCTCTAATCTCAAGGACGTTGATTTGGTGTTCTTCCCATTCTCGGTTCGAGTGTTTTTATGTTGTTGTTATTAATCCGAAAAGACGGCTATCAATATCCTTAACAACAATCGTGACGAGACAACATTATATGAAGCTTACAAAGATGATGTGATCTATTGGTAATTTACTAGTCAAAATAATTTTTTTTCTTCTTTGACTTTTGGAACCATTTTATAATGATTTTGTTATTTACTAGTCTAACTATTTTTAACATTGGTTTTTGTAGATAAAGTTGTTTGCAAGGTACCGGAAAGTGTTGGCCACGAAAAGAGTCAAGTCATTATGATCGCAGCTCCACACATTCAAACCGAAATGTTCCACGACAGAGAATAATATCAAGACTCGTATCTAATCAGATGCATCATATGGATATGTACATGGGAGAACCATTTTCAAGGTGGGACTGTGAAATTGTGGAGACTCGGATAAAGAACATCTCTTGTTGCTCTTGAGGGTCAAGTATGCAACCAAGATTTTGTCACATGACATAAATTTGCATGCTAGGAAAACATGAAAGACTCTGAGGAATTCCATGTGAGGTTTATACCAGTGACAAAGAAGGAGATGATTAAGAATGCTATCCAGGCTAGGGCAAACCGCGAAAATTATAAGTATGACGTGTAGTTGTAGTAATGAACAGTTTACTACTTGTGTTTGTTTTTAATTTCTGTTGTTTATGTTTCTTTATGGACAAGTGTTGGTCATGTCGTTATCCTGGCAGGTGGATTGACTTTTCAAATTTTGTTGGTCATGTGTCGTTATGGACACATGTTTTGGTGGTTCTATGAAAAGTCATCTTGTAGTTATGGACAACTATTTAGCCTATTTAAATAGATTTTCTTATTAAGCTACTTATTAAATTTTTGGTGGTTATTCACTGGTGTGGGAAAATCACAAGTGATTTATGGTAAATCACAAGTGATTTATGGTAAATCACAAGTGATTTATGATAAATCACAAGTGATTTATGGTAAATCACAAGTGATTTTAATTCAAATCACAGTGATTTGATCCAAATCACAAGTGATTTGGATCAAATCAAGTGATTTGGATCAAATCACAAGTGAATACAACTTGAAAAATATCAATTCAACTTAATAAAAAGTAAAATTTAACATCTCGCTTATATCATTTTGTGATTTGTGACAAATCATTTGTGATTTGGACATTTGACTAAATCACAAGTGATTTGTGAAAAATCACAAGTCACAAGTGAATACAACTTGAAATTATATCAATACAACTTAATAAAAAAAGTACAAATTTAAATCCAACTATCATTTTTATTCAAGAAGTAATCAGCAGATCAAAGTTTTTATCTCAAGTAACAATCAACATCTCAGTTACAACTGAGGTAACAATCCACAAATATTTAAAACTTAAAGTATGTAAAGTATTTATAAAGTAAAAAATCACTTAGTTTGAAGCGTTGTTATTCATCGATTTTTCACCACGCAAATTAAATTACCGCTTTTGTACCGCTATTGCCTTTGGACCTAGAGGACAAGTTTTTTGGTATGTGTATTAGTTTTCACCCACATTCTCCGCATTTCTCTTTGGCTTTAAACTTGCATCTATTGCTTTCTCTCTCACTCTTCCCACGCACTCTCTTGTACCACCTTTGTTTTAGCACCGATGGGTTGTTGACGCCAATTTTTTGGCTTTGGAACCCCGATAAATTTCTCCATATCATCTTTTTGCTTGGAGGATTTGGCACCGCGATGTCGACCTTCTTCTTCAATGTTCTAATCGCTCTACAAATTCACCATCTTTCCTTCATCATTGCTCAAACGATGTAGGCACTCGTCTACTAAACAAGTTGCCTCATTTGTGAGTCTATCAATTGTTTCATTCTTTTCACCATATCGGTTTCTCTTCTTCTCAAATCGAGGTATTATATCCCTTGTCCAACGCCTCAAAATGTACTTCTCGGAATCTTTTCAATGTCATTATTCTTGAAAACACAAAATATGTGGCGACATAGAAACCCAAATCAAGGAAGTGCCTACATGTACGCACCAATCGATCCATCTTCCAAATTGCGCAATACCTTAGCGAGCAAAACATAAAAATGAATAACGTAACAAAGAGTCACAAATGATTTGTTACAAATCACAAGTGATTTGTTACAAATCACAAGTGATTTGTTACAAATCACAAGTGATTTGTAATAAATCACAAGTGAAATCACAAGTGATTTGTAACAAATCACAAGTGATTTGTTACAAATCAATCACAAGTGATTTGTAACAAGTCAAATCAAATTGTGATTCATAACAAATCACAAGTGTTCTATACATTGTGCAAGCATAAAAATGAAGAAAACACACAATATTAAATTAAAAGAGCTTTTTGTACCTTATACATTGCCCGAACACGCGCCACCTTTGGTTTTTCTACCGCCTCACTTTTGCCCTTCTTTTTTCCTTGTATAGTGTTCTATATTCACCAAAGATTCTTATCTCTAATGAGTGTTATCTCACACCGCCTCGAGTTTCTACATTCAGATCCGACAATCCCATTCCTTCATTAATTTCGCTTGAACTCAGAGAAAATTGTCCTTGTGTATACCAAAGCAAGATGTTTTTCAATCATCGCTTTGTTTTTAACTTGGGCATCGAATCCATTGAATCAAAGTCTAACCGCTCTTGAATGTGTCTTTGCTTTTCCATTGCGATTCAAGCGATCATGAAGTTAATCGTCGATCCTTCGCTTGTGAAATGCGAGAAGAATGAATTTTCACTTTCGACCTTGAAGTAGTCCTCATTAACCCAAACAAGTGGCGAGTCAAGAAAATAAGCAGTATCCATGCCGATCGATATTAAACATCTTCGTCATCCACTTATGATCTTTTAAGCCAAAATCTTCAATTAATTTTCCCACTTTTCCTCAAATCCCCTTGGTTCCAAGAACATATCCCATACAATCTCGTTGAAGCGCCTTTTGAAGTCTGTTTCATCATATATCTTCTTACAAATCAGTCAAACAATTCCACTCATCAATTCTACAAGTCCATAGGCTTAGTGATGGTACAACTTTACGTAAAATCATAAGTGATTTATTAGAAAGTACCTTAGCCGAACCTTTGGTGATATGCCACATGCATAGCCTGTGTTTTGACTCGGGAGAATGGTCGCAATAGCTTTCTTCATCGCCCATCTTGATCTCGTGACGACCATTGTAGGTTGCTTGTTAAATGTCGACATGAATGACTCCAAAAGCCAAATGTAGGATTTGGTGTCTTCACTTTTCAAAGATTCCCAAAGAATTGTCACACTCTTTCCGTGGTTATCTATTGCAAAAATGGAACGAATACCATATTGTACCTGAATGCATATACAAACACATGGAAAGCATATATTAATAAACACATTCTGTGGAAAATCACAAGTGATTTAGTCCAAAACACAAGTGATTTGTAACAAATCACAAGTGATTTATAAAAATCACAAGTGATTGATCCAAATCACTTGTGATTTTACTAAATCACTTGTGATTTTACTAAATCACTTGTGATTTTCTAATGGCATCTGACAGATAACAAGTGATTTTTACTTTATTGATAAAGTCAAAATAGTTGAAACTTACTTATTAGTCCTGAACGTCGCATCAAAAGAAATGATGTCGCCAAATTCTTCAAAGTTACATTTCATTACTTCATCTCGCCCAAAACAAAGGCAACTAGTTCATTGCCTTCTACTTTGTAGTGAAAAGAAAAGTTTGGCACATACGCTTTTCTGCTTTCCATCTTGTTAATTAGCATTTGAGAATCCCTTCCCTATGAAGCGCTTAAGTTCCCTAAAATAGTTCTTAAAATCCATAACCCGCCCGTGAACTAGGTCATACCCTTTCATGCTATCAGAATATGGTGAGCTACAGAGCACCTATATTTGCGGTTTTAGCTTTCATGACAAAGAGCTTTTCGAGTAGACCATTTTTCTTTCCGCCTTAGAGAGATGTCGATATACTTCCTGACAAAGCGTATGGTTATGCCTAGGATTGAATTTTGCTAGTATGTATTTTCCGTAAACAGATCCAAATCTAACTTGACACGCGCCATACAACCTGTTACCCGTAGGTTCCTGCTTTCAATAGCCTTATCATTTCCTTGGCTTTTAAAGTATCTATGTTGATGTTCCTAAGTTTTCCTTCACGGTTACACATCAGATACTTGTGTTGTACAAAACCACTTCTAGTTTTCCTTTGTGATGAAAGCTTTATTTCAAATCCACCTCTAAGAGCATAAGCCTTATACATCCTAATAGCCTCATCTAGTGTGTCAAAGTAAACCCCCTCTTTCGGTATTAATTCTGGTTCCATATTAGGTTGCCAATAAACTGAACCCCCGGTGTCTCCTTATGAATTACTAAACTCGCTTTAGGTGTTGTCACAGCTTCTGAAAAATATACAAGGTTGAAGTTTGTGTTAATCATATTTGTTTAAATCATTTTGTGATTTACCATTAATCACAGGTGATTTATGTTAAATCACATGAGATTTACGGTAAATCACGTGTTGTAAATCACATTTGCTTTAGCACAAATCACCTGTGATTAATGGTAAATCACCTGTGATTTATGGTAAATCACATGATTTATTTATAAAAATCACATGTGATTTACCATAAATCACCTGTGATTTATGGTAAATCACCTGTGATTTACGTATATCTCATATTTTGCCTTAAACCGAAAGAAATTTAACAAAAGTACAAATGACTTGCCGTTAACATGTGTTTCATTTTCATCATCTGTTTCACCACTCGATATCATCTTCAACAATAAACCGAACTCGCTCAAGATCACCGATCACCAAGTATCATTCATTGCAAGTAAACCTTCTTCAACTATCCGAACTCCTTCAACATCATCAACACTCATAACCTCGCTACCTTCTTCAACTATCCGAACTCCTTCGACATCATCAACACTCATAACCTCGCTACACCGCATCACAAACACGCCACACTACCTTCAAAAACCTGAACACAAGTGATTTCTCCAATATTATCCATGTGTGTGTGATTGTGTGTGTGACTGTGTGTTTTGAATGATTTTGATGTTTTCTGGATCGGATTTGAATGTTTTTGATGATTTTCAACCTAATTCGACCTAACTTTTGGATCGGATTTGAATGATTTTGATGTTTTCTGGATCGGATTTGAATGATTTTGATGATTTTCGACCTAATTTTGGGATCGGATTTGAAGAATTGATGAATTTAATTGATGAATTTTCATAATTGGATCGTGTTTGGTGTGTGTTTGTAATCGTGTGTTTTGTCGTAGAATTTTTTTGATCGTAGAATGAGAAGAGGTGTATCCGAGAAGCGTGATATGATATCCAAATGGACAAAATTGCCCTATAGTGTAAATAGGAGATTTAATCTTGTCCTTTGGATGAAGGTAGATTGGATGGCTAGGATCATGCCATTTGATCTTTGAAAATTATCTGCACTATACGGATCCCACTGTAATAAAAGATGTCAAATGTTAAACCTGAAAAAAGTTTGTAAAGAATGCTCAATTGAAAAGGGAAGTTTGTGATTCTCGGATCCTAAACGTACCAAAACAACAAGAAAATCAGTGAAATCTGTTTTAAAATTGTCATCTAATTAAGCTCTCACTTGAATATGAAATGTCAATTGGTGATGTATTGAATATTCTCTCCTGCCTTATGCTTTTCAATTTCTTATTCACAATCTCTCATTTATCAAACTTAATACCTGACCTTGAGATGGTAATATGAGATTTCGATTTTGCCATCATCACTTATCTACCAAAGGTTACAAACCAAATTTTCTTTTACTGAATATGTTCAATCAAACTTGAAATTTGTATGTCCTTTTTTAAATTTCTTTTGCAGATAATGATATTTGGTTGTCCAGTACCAACCCATGATATATCATATACGAAGTTTATTTGTTCTCCATGCATGTTGCGTTTTCTTTGTATAAGGTACTTGTAGGTTGTTGACATAAATGGTTTAGGGTTTAAAGAACACAGTTACATGTCTCGGCTTTTGTAGTATATTTGCTTCTTTTCTTTGCTACTGGAATTTCCTATGTAGATTGAACATACATATAAAGGGTTGGCATGTTCTATATTTCTTCAGTTCTTTTAATTTGGACTTTTTTTTGGCACAAGGTATCATTAATGGTTTTTGAAATTTTGGTAACATTTAAAATTTTATACTCCAATTAGATGAAAGTACTTATATACCATATTGTCAATACAGTTTGGATTATGTGGGCAGGTATGGGGAGGTCATCGCTGATTAGCAATTGAAAAAAAAAATAGAAAAAAAATGCCCGTATTATTGACGGTAGGTATGCGGAGGTTGTCGTTGATTAGCAATAATAATAAAAAAAGAACATGCCCGAATTCTTTACGGGTAAGTTTGGTGAGCTGGTCGTCGATAAAAGAGAACAAAAAAAGGTAAAATCGCGTGAGTGTAAATTTTTGGTGTTAACTGTTAAGTATACTTTGTTGTTAAAAAAAAAAAAAAAAAAAGTTGTTCATTAAAGAAAGATTGACCTTTGAAACAGAAGGTCTTTTTTTTTTTTTTTTTTTTTTTTTTTTTTTTTTGACATATATTCATTTAATACATTAATCCAAGATCTTATGTTATTTTGAAAAGATTACAAAATGGTTGATCTTATGTTAATTTTGTATATTTTTTCTTCTTTTGGCTAACCAATGGTCTTTTGGAGTTGCTCGTGCATGCTTTCTTATATTTTTCTTATATGAAATTATGCCTTTTTTTTTTATTGGCGTATTTTTGATCCGGGTCTAAATTTGCCATTATTTAATACAAATATTCTTGTGCAATAATATGACACCACCTAAAATTTAATTTATGAGAGCCCAAGTATAAATAAAGGCACGGAAACCTTCACTTCATAGAAAAAAAACATGCAAAAGCAAGCAATCACTTCTTCAAAGTTCTTGCATTTATTTCTAGCTCTACTACTCGTTGCTCCCTCATTTGTAGCAAACATTACTTCTGCTTCTTTGGAGGAAGCAAATGCTCTTCTAAAATGGAAAGCAAGCCTTAAAATCCCAAACGACTCCCAAGTTTTATCTTCTTGGACACCCCTTCCAACGAATACTAGTGCACCCGCCATCGTGCCTTCTTGGTTTGGAATTGCTTGCAACACTGATGGGAACATTAATATGTTGAACCTCTCAAGTCTGAGTTAAAAGGTACGCTTCACCAGTTCCGTTCATTATTCTAAGCAATCTTACACATTTTGAGCTTAGTGTAAACAGCTTCTTTGGTCCCATCCCACCAGAAATCGGACTCCTGTCAAAACTTGTCTATCTTAATCTTTCAACCAATCAGTTTTCTGGTGTAATTCCACCTACTATAGGTAAACTGAGCCAGTTAACCGTTTTGCAACTTTTCGGAAACAATTTTAGTGGTCCAATCCCTTCATCGTTGGGTGAGTTGACATCTTTGAACATCCTTTATCTGTACACAAACCAACTCTCTGGAACCATTCCAATTGAATTAGTGAATATGAAGTCTCTCACTGAATTAGATTTGAGCAATAATACCCTATCTGGGCCCATTCCTACTGAATTAGGGAATATGAAGTCTCTCACTAGATTAGCTTTACCCAAAAATCAACTGAATGGTTCAATTCCTTCATCGTTGGGTGATTTGGCGTCTTTGAATATCCTTTATCTGTACACAAATCAACTCTCTGGACCCATTCCAATTGAATTAGGGAATTTGAAGTCTCTCACTGAATTATCTTTGTCGCAAAATCAACTATCTGGGCCCATTCCTTCCTCGTTGGGTGATTTGAAGTCTTTGAATATCCTTTATCTGTACACAAATCAACTATCTGGGCCTATTCCAATTGAATTAGGGAATATGAATTCTCTCGCTGAATTAGATTTGAGCGAAAATCTACTGAATGGTACAATTCCTTCATCGTTGGGTGATTTAAAGTCTTGGAATATCCTTTACGTGTACAAAAACCAACTCTCTGGACCCATTCCAGTTGAATTAGGGAATATGAAGTCTCTCGCTGAATTAGATTTGAGCGAAAATCTACTGAATGGTACAATTCCTTCATCGTTGGGTGATTTGAAGTCTTTGAATATCCTTCGTTTGTGGCAAAATCAACTCTCTGGACCCATTCTAGTTGAATTAGGGAATATGAAGTCTCTCGCTGAATTAGATTTGAGCGAAAATCTACTGAATATGGTACAATTCCTTCATCGTTGGGTGATTTGAAGTCTTTGAATATCCTTCGTTTGTGGCAAAATCAACTCTCTGGACCCATACCAATTGAATTAGGGAATATGAAGTCTCTCGCTGAATTAGATTTGAGCGAAAATCTACTGAATGGTACAATTCCTTCATCGTTGGGTGATTTGAAGTCTTTGAATATCCTTCGTTTGTGGCAAAATCAACTCTCTGGACCCATACCAATTGAATTAGGGAATATGAAGTCTCTCGCTGAATTAGATTTGAGCGAAAATCTACTGAATGGTACAATTCCTTCATCGTTGGGTGATTTGAAGTCTTGGAATATCCTTCGTTTGTGGCAAAATCAACTCTCTGGACCCATACCAATTGAATTAGGGAATATGAAGTCTCTCGCTGAATTAGATTTGAGCGAAAATCTACTGAATGGTACAATTCCTTCATCGTTGGGTGATTTGAAGTCTTTGAATATCCTTCGTTTGTGGCAAAATCAACTCTCTGGACCCATACCAATTGAATTAGGGAATATGAAGTCTCTTGCTCTATTAGACTTGAGAAAAAATCAACTATCTGGGCCCATTCCTACTGAACTAGGGAATATGAAGTCTCTCAGTAGATTATCCTTGAGCGAAAATCTACTGAATGGTACAATTCCTTCATCGTTGGGTGATTTGAAGTCTTTGAATATCCTTCGTTTGTGGAAAAATCAACTCTCTGGACCCATACCAATTGAATTAGGGAATATGAAGTCTCTTGCTCTATTAGACTTGAGCAAAAATCAACTATCTGGGCCCATTCCTACTGAACTAGGGAATATGAAGTCTCTCAGTAGATTATCCTTGAGCCAAAATCAACTTAACGGTTGTATTCCATTATCTTTGAGTGACTTGACGTCTTTGAAATACCTTTATTTGTGGCAAAATCAACTATGTAGGCCCATTCCTACTGAATTAGGGTATATGATGTCTCTAATTGATTTAGATTTGAGCAATAATCAACTCAATGGTTCAATTCCTTCATCGTTAAAAAACCTGAGAAGCCTTCAGTCTCTGCATCTCAGTAAGAACAAGTTATCTGGTCCTATACCATAAGGAATCGGAAGTCTACAATTGTTTAAGCTAGTGCTGCACACAAATCAGTTGTCTGGCCAAATTCCAAAGGAGTTTGGGAAGATGCAAAGTTTGTTAACTTTAAACTTGAGCAATAACAACCTTTCAGGTGTTATACCTCAAGAGCTTGGATCAATGCATGAGCTCCTTACTCTTGACCTATCCAAAAATAGGTTAAACGGGTCATTACAAAGATATATTGGTGATTGGTTACAAATCACTCGCATATATCTTAATAATAACAAGCTCAGTGGAAAGATCCCATTCCATTCCATTGGATAAACCATCAAAAGATCCATACATGTTTCATTGTTAATATATCTACAAACCATAATATTAAACCAAGACATTAGACATTATAAACAGATGACACTAGAGCAAAAGAAACCATCCCTTTACATAGCGAGCAACCTTCAACCATTCATCGACTTAATTTGTTCTTCCTTGGTCTCGATATCCTCCTCGACTTGAGTAATGAGATCATTCAACCCCTGCAGACTTAGTCCTCGTAGCCTCCGTGTCATGCCTAAGATCCATCAATGTGTCAAAATATTCATCCCCATCTCCAATAGCTACCATCTCAGCAATTAAAGCATTAAACTGCGCAATCTCATTCTTTCTTGTGGTGGCCTCTTTGCGCATCCGGTTTATAAAGCCACGGAGGCCGGAAATTTCTTGAGCCTTGAAGAAACTCATGTAACCATCAATGATGTCTCCCGCTAAACTCAATTAGGTCATCAATTGTTGGAATTTTATACTCATAACAATTATACATAAAACAAATACATCATCAAAGCATGCAGCGGAAGACTATAGGAATAATATATGTAATTAATTAACCAAACAAGAAAGTGCGTACCTTTTAGCAATTCAAGTAATCAAACGATTATGTGATCAAGTAACAAAACCCAAAACCCTAAACTAGGGTTTCACAAAATCGTCCCACCTAGAAATCGACCACCATGGAATACAAGCTCAAGTGTGCTTGCTCTTCGTTCTTGTACACACGTACTAATAGCGATTTGATGTGGAGAAGCTAGTTCCTTGAATCACTAATAAACCAAACACTTGTGTCTTTGAGTTAGACAAAATCGAAAACCCTTGGGGATAAGGGTGTTCGACCGGCCACACAAAGAGGAGAAGAGAAGGAGAAGAAATTAGGTTATTGGTGATCCAAGATTAGGTTATGAATGAATACAATGAATTGTATTTATAGGTAACTTATCTTGGTGACCAAGTTAGAGTGGGATTGGGTTTGGAAACCCCACCGATCGGCCATATTCATCCCAAGGGATTCTAGAACTTTCCGACATCTAATTTCATTCTTAGTCCTTCTAGTTAATATTTAACGACCGTTAACCAAACTTCGTTAATCATTTAACTATCGTTATGTTTTATTTAGTGATTAATAATTAATAATAATAACGTTTTATTTATATTAATTATGTACATCAATTCTCATACGTAATGTGTGCAATCCCGAAGTCTCGAGTTCGAATCCGGACACACTATTATTTAAATATCCATTAAAACCTTTCATCAATAACACGCTTAGCCAAATGGTTTTGTGGTGATGGTGCTGCCATTGATAATGAAATTGGGTAAAATATGATATTATTGAAAGATTGCAAAGAAAGGTTGAAGAAGAGTTGTGGGGATAGTATGATAGAGAAGATACTTGTAACTCCTTATGAATTCAAACTATAAAGACCTAAACTTTAAAACCGCAAAACAAGTCCTCCTTTTAAACTATCACTATAAATTAGGGGTGTTTATCCGTTTGGTTATCGGGTTGTTTGGTTTCGTTAAATCGGTAATTTTTATTCAGTTCAACACGAAAACCGAACCGAAACGAACTAGAATTAAACCAAGCGAGCCGAAAATGAATATGAATTCACTTCGCTTCTTGGGTTGACCGAAAAGTCTTAAAACGGATAAAGCGGAAAAGAAACGGACTAACGCAGACAAAACGTGTAAGAACGTGAAAATGTACATTAATATGTAAAACATATGAAAGCGTGAAAGCGGACGAAACGTCTAATATAGATGAAAATGGCTAGAAACGGACGAAACGGTCAAAAACTTATACAAACGGACTAAAACATGAAAAACCGGTGACAAAGTGTAAACACGGACGAAAACGTAAACAAAAACAAAAGCGTATAAAACTTATTAAAAGGACAAAGTCGATGCAAAACGGTGGAAAAAGTATGAAAGCAGACGCAAACGTGTAAAACCGTATGAAAATGTGTAAAAGTGTAAGAAAGCGTGTGAAACGGCGAAAAAGTCTTCAAAACATATGAAATTGGCTAAAACGGACAAAAACGAACTAAAGCGGACGAAACGTATAAGAACGTAATAAAATGTACGTTAATATGTTAAACAGATGAAAACGTCGATATAGATGAAAGCGGCTAGAAAGCGGACGAAACGGTCAAAAACTTATACAAACGGACTAAAACATGAAAAAACCGGTGACAAAGTGTAAACACGATTTAAAACGTAAACAAAAACAAAACGTATAAACTTATTAAAAGGACAAAGTCGATTTAAAACGGTGGAAAACGTGTGAAAATGTATTTAAACGTAAAAGCGTATGAAAATGTGTAAAAGTGTAAAACGCATAAAAAGCGGACGAAAACATATGAAAAGAGGCAAAACGTAAAATGTACAAAATCGGAAGAAAACATGTACAAAACTAAGAAAACGTATGAACACGGACAAAAACGTATAGGACCGACTAAAACGCATGAAAACGCACAAGGGTTGTGTTACCGTGCCCAACGTATCTAACGCAACCCTAAACACAATTTCACACAATGTTTTGAGTAAGACACGTGAGTTAATGATTTTATGTCATCCTGAAATGTCAAAATTAACGTGCCCACCTTTAATAACTTTAATACAGTTCATATAACCTTCACACTATAATATGGGTCAAAAGCATTGGGTTATAGTTGCTTAGAGTGTCATGTTACGACATGATTCAATCAATAGTATATATAAAGTTATATCTGAAACCATGTTACGGTTTTGGAAATTCAAACATTTTACGGTTTTGGAAATTCGCGTTCGGTTTTGGAAATTCAAACATTCAATCAATAGTATATATAAAATTATAGTCACACATGTTACGGTTTTAGAAATTCGCGTTCGGTTCGTGATCGGGTGATAAAGAATAATGAAAGATATTTGGATTTTGTGAATAAATTTATGAAACACAAACTAAAAACAAAAAAAAGAGCAAGGTTAGATCAAGTGGTTAACACTCTTGCCTCGGAGAAAGAGGTCAAGGTTCGATCCTTACCCTTGCAAGGCGGAGGTTCTTTTCTACCTTTGGTAGAACCAAAGCAGACCTCTCAAGGGTTCGATCTTCACCCTTGCAAGGCCGGAGGTCCTTTTCAACCTTTGGTAGAACTGAAGCGACCTATCTACCTTAGGTAGGGGTAGGGCGTCTCGTCTCAACCTCCCACATACACCGTGAAAGACGACTTTGGGACCCATAACCCGTGGAAGGCAGTGCGGGAGTTAGTTTACTTTTTTTTTTTTTTTTTTTTTAAAAAAAAAACAACTAAATAAGCAAATAAATCAACTAACAAAAGTCGAAATAACCTAAAATGCACTTAATCCTAAAAATACCAAATATTGTAAATTTAAGCATAAAATTTAAAATTATTTTTTAAAAGTCCTAAATACTTAAACATATATATATATATTTTAAAATTATATTTTTCTGAATTTAATTTTATTTATTATGATTAAAAAACCTTTTTAAACTAATTAAATGAATAAAATCATTAAATCATAAGAGAAAAAACATTTTTAAACTAATATGAAAACTTTTCAAAATTTAAGCAAATTTAAAATTCCCCACAAATTAAATTTATTCCCCAAAGTTTGCATCAAGGCATTCCAAACTAATTGCAAAATTAACTCCTCCTCCTCCTCACTGCACCACACACCTCCTCTCATCTCACTACAAATCTCGTCACCAAGACAACTCTCCGTCATAGACCCACCATCCGTCACCACCGGTAAGTATTGTTATCTTCCTTTTGTACACATCGTTCTAACACACAAAATAACCTGTTAAGCCTATTAGCCGATTGAACATTTGTTTTGAGATATCCTCTTGTAAATTATGTCAGTTTCTTGTTAAATTTAGATTGTTAATTGGTTAAAAGTTTAAGAAACCACATAAGCTGTTACTACATGAACATGGAACCATAATTTAGCTAGTTAATTTCTTATTTTTCCTTGACCCAAACATCCCTTTAGGAACTGTTTCATTAGACTTTATTCAATTCTTAGCATAATTCAATACCACATTCAATCTTTGAGCTATCCTCATTACTTGGAATGTCTTTTTTAACTTTTAAGATCATCAATTGAAGTTTGATGTTGTCTTGTATAATCTTCAATAACTTGACTTGTCTTTTAACATGCTGCGGGGACTACATTTATAAACATTGTTGCTTTCGGATAAGTGGGACACATTTATAAACATGCACAAGTCTTGGATAGGAACTAATAGGACCAACAAATCTTATGTTGATGGAGTAGCGGCGTATTGATTATGCGTTACACAACTTGTGGAAGATGGGGAACATCGACCCACGAGTTAAGAAAAATGATCTTTCAATGCCATGTCCGTGTATGCATTGTTTAAACCACCTAGAGCATAAAGTGGAGAAAGTGCGCCCATTTATTCAAAGAATCGGTTTGATCTAAGCTACCTAAACTGGACTAAACATGGAGAGAAGGATGAGTCATCAATAAGTACCGAAACACCATTAACGCTACAACAGAGTTTGTTGACAACATGGATTTTGCTTGGATATTCCAACGGATGCCCCAAAGAATAAGAAAATGGTTAATGCTACAAAAGATAATTTTGATGAGGATGATCTTGTCAAGTTTCAACAATTATTATTAGACGCAGAGAAGCCTCTTTACGCAGGATGTCTTGACTTCACAAAGATGTCCGCAATAGTTAAACTACTCAACTTGAAGGGTAAGTACGGATGTTCGATAAGTTCTTTCTTTGAATTACTAGGATTGTTAAAGAAGATCTTTTCTCACGGTAAAGAAATGGTGGAAAAACTTATCAAGCCAAAAATATTTGAAATTGATGGGATCAGGATACAAAAGATACATGTATGTATCAACAACGCCTTCTTTCTTTGGAAGGGTGACAAGGATTTGATGCGTGTCGAACTTGTGGGATATCAAGATGGAAGGTGGATAATAAGACTAAGAAAGTGTACGAAAACATTCCAAAGAAGGTAATGTGGTACTTTCCAATTATACCAAGACCGCAACGACTATTTAAGCTAGAAAGTATTTCGAGGATTTGAGATGGCACGCGACACGAGGATAACCGATGGTGTGTTACGTCACCCATGATTCAAAGGCATGGCCCATAGATGAAAAATTCCCGAAATTGTCAAGATCCAAGAAATCTACGGCTAGGAATATCGGTGATGGGGTTGACGTCAACTCGTGAAATAGGCATCACGATGTATGGCCGCTTTAACGGTCATATACAACCTTCCTCCATGGTTTTGTATGAAAAGAAAGTTTATCATGCTTTCGGTATTAATATCGGGATACCCGAGAAATGATATCGATGTTTTTAGAACCGTTAGTTGATGATCGCAAACCTTATTCGATATGGGGTTGATACATATGATGCATCAACAAAAGATAACTTTAATCTACGTGTTGTTGTGTTATGGACAATAAATGATTACCCCGCACTTGGTACATTATGTGGCTGCCCGTCTGGTGGATTCAAAGGTTGTGTAGTATGTGGAAAGATACAAACCGTGTTAGACTTTCGCCTCATCCAAGCAATGTTATGTTGGTCACAGACGATATCTACCATATGACCATCCGTTCGTAAGGCAAAGGAAGGCATTTAATGGACAACAAGAATTTCTCCGGCTCCAAACCCAATGACCGGGTAACAAATATACAACGAGGTACAACATATTGAAAATAAGTGGGGAAAAGGAAAACGAACAAACAATAATGCATCGAAAACCAAGAAGATACGAGAGGCGAGAGGTGGGAAGATTCAAAAGCGTAAAAGAAACATAATGTAATTAGAGGGTAGTTCAAGCCAAGTAAATGGACAAACGCGGTGCGTATTGGAAGAAATTCAACATTTGGTATCGAAAACTTAGGTATTGAGGCATAATTGTTCTACATTTTATTGATTTTATGCATGTAGAAAAGAATGTTCTTGAGAGTCTCTTGAACTTTGCTACATGTTCCGTGAAAGACGAAGATGGACCGAATGCTCGATTTGATCTGGCCGAGTTGGGGTAAAACAAGAGTTGTTTGATACGCAAGAACAAGACAAAACAACACTACCTCCAAAGAAGTTACACATTAACGAATGATGAAAAGATATTTTTGTGAAACTTTACACAACATCGTGGTACCACAAGGCTATTGTTCAAATTTCTTCTTTGGTCACCCTAAAGGATAGGAAGCTCATTGGCCTAAAATCGCATGACTATCACATGCTAATGCAAGAGTTTCTACCAATTGCAATCGCTCAATCATGCACCCACCCACACGATATGCTATTATCGGTTTTGCTTTTTCTTTAAATCAATATGTTGCAAAGAAATAATATTGCAAGAACTAGATAATATGCAAGCGAGTAGTGACAACATGCTACTCGAGAAGTTCTTTCCTCCATCATTCTTTGATATTATGATACATTTGATTGTGCACCTAACTCGGAAGGTAAAATTATGCGGTCCCATATGCTTTCGTGGATGTATCCATTCGAAAGATGTATGAAGGTTAATAAAGGACATGTGTGGAATGAAATAGACCGGAAGGATGCATTCTTGAGGAGACTATTGCGGAAGAAACAATAGAGTTTTTAGCGAATATCATAAATCCATGAAAATTGTTGGTATCCCACCCGAGAAACATGAACAGATGAAAATGAGGAAGGAAAGCCATTGTCGGCCGGCAAATCAATCAAGTTTCGCGAACTCTTTCGTAAAGCACATTTGTATGTAATAAATAATACGATGAAATTGTACCGTATATCGAGTAAGTCTTACTAACACATGTTTATTTCGTTACTGAAAATGATGTATCAAATATAATAATCAAACACATTGTTTTAGGCGACACAAGCAAGTTTTGAAAGCATAAAACCCGGGTAAACGAATAGCATTTCTGGAGAATGAGCACATCAAATCTTTTGCCAAGTGGTTACGCAAAGAAGTAATTAATATTATGTTACTCAACATACCCTTTCTAAACCTTATTTCTCAGCTCATTTTGATCTGAAAATTGGTGTACTTATTCTTTTGAGCTAATATATACTTGTAATGAAATTCAGGGTTGAGAGAGTTACAAATCGACAAAGAAAGTGTATCGAAGCGTAAGGTGGATATCCTATGGACCACGCGCCACCGTAGTGAAATACGATGCATATCACATCAATGGGTATACTTTTCGCACGAAAGATCATGAAGGCAAAGTTTACCAAAACAAGGGGTTAGTGTTGAGGTATTAAATATGCACATATCTAGAAGTTGCAACCACAAGAAAAGCATATTATTATGGGGTTTTACAGAGATATGGGAACTAGATTACCGTTACATGCAAATTCCTCTTTCAAATGTGACTAGGTTAATCACAAAGTCGGTGGTGTGAAACGCGATACTCTTGGGTATACATTGGTTGACTGAATAGTTTAGGCCACAAGGTTGATCCGTTCATATTAGCCGCACAAGCACGACAAGTATTTTATGTGAAAGACCGGTAGATAAAAATTGTCTATTGTGTTTAAGACACCTCCCAAGAATTACAAAGATCGTATGACGAAGCCGATAAGGAATTTAGTACCGCTATTCACCAAAGACAATGATAACATATTGTCACGTGTGGATCGACGTGAATTGGGTAACGAATCATGAACCGACTACCATCGAACCGATTGTGGAGGTGTTGTTATCTGAAAGTCCAAGTGAACCATGCTATGGTCAAGTTGTCACACTCTACCTTTATCATATTTCACTCTTTTAAAGCATATAGACATTCGATTTTTTGTACTTTTTAAGGATTTATGTTTATAATACAAGACTTAATATTAGTTAAATCTGTTAGGTATATTTTTTGTTGAAGGATATGTTGAAAAGAAAAAATTCTCACAGATTGGAGATGTATGGAAGTCTGTACTAGTTGATGTGCTATAGTACGAGTTAATTCAGTGATGTCATTATTAAGTCTGTTTGACCATTCTTTAGTCTAGTAGTGCAAAAAGTAAAAATGATTTTCTTGTTTAAATAGTACCGTTACCTAATTTTAGGTGGTCACAAGTATTTATATGGATAATTTTATTTTAGAATTCATATTTATCCTTTAATTACTTTATCCTAATATTTAAAATTTTATTTCTTTTATTTCGATTAAGTCTCCTTACCAAGACTAAACCCTAATTGCCTGCACTACCAAGATTTCAATTAACATAAAAGATGGCACAATTAAAGTTTGTAGACAAGCATAATCAAGTGGGATTTCTCAAAAGCTCAACAAGGCACGAGCTTCGAGCGAGATAGTGGACTTTCTAAAGGGTAGTCATATCAAGTATTCCCTTACTCATAATCCAACTATCTATGATTCCCTAGTCAAACAGCCTCGCATCTTGCCATCGCTAGAACTATTGCGATGGGACACTAGAGTTAAATGCAACTATTGATACCTTAGAGTATTCAATCAACGAGGAATCATCGAAGCAAGCTTCAATTGGTTGATGCCTCGTGGATTTCAATGTTGCTAAATGATGACCTCTTTCAAGGATTGGAAAATATTGGATATCCAACCGATGGAACATTCACTTTTGGAAGAGTCATTTTACGCCACAATGGCGTTTCCTTGTGCATCATATTTTACATTGTATGAGCTCTAAAAGTGGTGGATGGGATCAACTTGGAAGCAACATTGCTTCGCATTGGTCTGCCTCTCCACCGCGACTCTTCAATTTTTCAAAATGATTTTTGATGCCATGGTTGCTAATTCCAAGAATAAGAAAAAGTTTTGATGTACCCAAGATTTTTGCAAATGATCTTAAATGTTGAAACAAAGAAGCAAACATCCTTACATTGCTCTCCTTTCACTAAAAAGATATTTGGTAATATGAAAAGGGGTTTGAAGGGCACACAAGCAACTTTTATCCGCTATGTTGCTTTCATTGCTCGACCTCGAAGGTACATCTACATCTATTCCATCTCCCATTGCTACATCAAGCTCGGGCTCAACCTACATCCGAACCGAAAAACAGAGTTTGAACAGAGGACACCCACACCCCACCACCTTCACCTTCAAATCCATAAGAAAGAACCACCGGTGATTCGTCAACCACAACCTCCAACACCCACTACTACAGCAGAACCTAGTTCCTTATCTATGGAAGATCTACTTCAACCGGTTCCACAACCGATTTCAAGGGTTGATGAGTTGGAGAAAAATTGAAGAAGACCAAGAAGTCACCGGGACTACTCGCAAAAGAGTTAAGAAATTGAGGGAAATTCAAACAGACGGGATAGACATTACAGACTCGGAAGGTGAGGAATCCTCGAGGAAACTCAAATTAGTTCTCAAGGATTGGGCAATTTGAAATATTGGTTAAGAATCTCAATCACAAGAAATCCTTTAAAAGAGACTGGATAAAGAAGTGCAAGTTCTAGTGGAGTGGATAAGTCCGTGACTTTACTAAAGATAAGTCCGGTGGTCTTTGAAATTAAATCGCTTCGATAAAGATTTTAATACTCGCTTTGATGCTAAAGTTAATACTAATCGAACATATTAATCCTAGTAGTGATCCGGTAGTACCGGTGAGGAGTTTGTGCATAGGGAAGGCAAAGGAATAGTGCAAGAATCTTCC
The DNA here is from genome assembly GCA_022545495.1 of Chrysanthemum lavandulifolium. NCBI lineage: Eukaryota > Viridiplantae > Streptophyta > Magnoliopsida > Asterales > Asteraceae > Chrysanthemum > Chrysanthemum lavandulifolium. Next base: position 312,737,083 of record CM040238.1, read on the forward strand.
GAGCGGTGAAGACCAAAAGCAACTTGCGGAAGAGGAAGCTAGCTTAGGCGAGATTGCTAGGATTCAAGCGGAGGATACGGTGAAGAAGCTAAACGCGAACTAACATGGGATGATGAGTCGATTGCCAAAAGTCTGCAGGAGGAACCGTAATTAATCAAGAACAAATGAAAAGGAAAGTGAAATTGAGGAATCTGCCAAATTCTACACTGATGAAGAATGGGATACTATAAAGGCCAGATTATTAGTAAACAGAGATATCCTTCCTGATATTGGTGGAGAAGACTATGCAAGTAAAATGGTTGAGGTAATTAATGCGAAGAAGAGGCTTCTCAGAGAGCAAAGACAAAGAGAAAGGATGAACAGACCCGTGACCAAAGCTGAGCAAAGGGATTATATGATCCACTACGTCAAAAATCAAGGGAATCCTACCCGGAAGTTGAGCCAGTTAAGGAAATTGAAGAACGATGTTCTAAAAGCAGAATTTGAAAAAGTAGTGTACCAAAATAAAAATTTTATTCCAATGGATTCGAGTTGGAAGCTTCAATGCTAAAGGAAGGGTTACAATCTTCAACCAAAGGATGCTAAGAAGCGTAAGATTGCGAGATCGAAAAGGTTCTTGAAGTCGAAAAACTTGGTGATAAGCCAAGAATTGTAAAGAAAGAGGAGGAAGTTGAGGTTAAGCAACCGACTTTGAATATGACAAGGAAGAAATCCATTGGAAATAAAGGAGTGAAAAGGATAAGACAAATGTTAAGAAGGAAGTGGAAGAGTACATGAAGGATAAGGTTGATGAACCGTCATCATAAGAGTTTACCATGGGCTCCATTCCTACTGTGTTCAAGACTTCCCGCTAAGATTGCAAAGGTTCGATCATCAAAATGGGAAAAGGTAGTTTACACGATAGTAAGGGAAAATCACGCATACACTATATATGTGAACTTTCACGGTTTATTGAGTGATTTGTCCAGGATGATTTGAAGACCATGTATCGGTGATGATGGAAAAGCATGGTGATGAGAGACCAAGAGGATATGAAAGAGTCCTCTGGGGTGACTTGAAGACCATGTTTGAGACACCGGATCTTGATGATGAAATGTGGGCGGCTGTCAAGAACAAGTGATCGATGGAGATATTTCCACACTTGTCGGTGCACTTGTTTGGAATTAGAAACGCAATTGTTTATATGCTTACGTATGGAGTATCCACTTCCAAACAAGATTTGCAGGGCTATGCTTGAGAAGAAGTCGTTAGGTGAAAGAAAGGATGATGCATGCTATCGCCTTTTGAGGTTAATTGAATCAAAAGCTCAACAAAGAATAATCTTGACAATATAATGCTTAAGTCTTATAGTATTCATAGTTAGTTCTGTTTATGAAAAACAAAATAGTTTATTAGAGTTTAGGGAAGGCATATGTACGCGTAGAGATATCTTAGGAAGAGATATCTATATCCTTCTACACGTTTTGTATACTAGGTTTTCCTAAGTGTATAAAGGAACCCTAAAGTATAGTGAAATGAACTTGTACTTAGACGAATAGAAATATTAATAAAAGAAGTTTATTAGTGAAATAGTATTTGTGTTCTTCTTGCTTGTTGTTAAGATTCCGCATTAACAATCAAGTACTCGTCGTTAAAGAGTTCTTCATATATATAATTAGTTTGGATTTATCCAAGTTTAGTAGATTGTGGTGTTGCACAAGTGTTAATGTGTGTGTTTGTGTGTGCATATCAATGTGACTATAAAAGCCATCACCTACAAACCCACATTTTCATTAACAGCACAATAAATGCAACAAACTTGACCATATGGTGTTTAAAGTGAAAAACGTGTATTTTGTGTGACTATTGATCATCCAATGGCCACATCAAATTTATTGTAGGATTAGGATGTTCATCTTTGCACCCATATTTTGATTAATACAAGTTCATCTTTGCACCCAAAAAATATATATATTTTTGTTGTGGTCTACTTATAAACATAAAACTTTAGTGGTTAAAGCCGCCAAGACAAACTTAAGTCCGGTAGGTTAGTTTTAGTGGTTAAGGTGCCGATACAAGGTTAAGTCTCGCGACATAAGCTAAGTCTGTTTAGTATTCGTAGTTAGTTCTGTTTATGAAAACCATAATAGTTTTTTGTGTGACTATTGATAATCCAATGGCCACATCAAATTTCTTTTTGTGTGGCCATTTCTAACATTTAGTCACATAAAGCATGTTTCTTTTGGTTATTTAGTCACATACAATTAAGCATAAAGTGGCCAAAAGTGTTAATAAGTGTGACCATATGGTGTTTAAGGTGAAGAAATATGTATTTTGTGTGACTATTGATCATCCAATGGCCACTTGAATTTTATGTTTGTGTGGCCTTTTGTAACATTTAGTCACACAAAGCATGTTTGTTTTGGGTATTTAGTCACATACAATTAATCATAAAGCGGCTAAAAGTGTTAATAAGTGTGACCATACGGTGTTTCAAGTGAAGAAAGGTGTATTTTGTGTGACTATTGATCATCCAATGGCCACATGAATTTTATGTTTGTGTGGCCTTTTCTAACATTTAGTCACACAAAGCATGTTTGTTTTGGGTATTTAGTCACATACAATTAATAATAAAGTGGCTAAAAGTGTTAATAAGTGTGACCATATGGTCTTTAAAGTGACGAAACGTGTATTTTGAGTGACTATTGATCATCCAATGGCCACATATTAAGTTACGTGACCATATGTACTGGATTTTGGCTACACTTAAATAATATGTATGACAAAACGTTTAGCGTGACCATATATGGCATTTGGTCACGGTGTTAGTAGCAAATGTGACTTTATAGATTAGCTTTTGGCAAGCTAACACAAACTAAACTTTAAACACACATATTAAATTACGTGAACATATGTACTGGATTTTGGCTACACTTAACGAATGTGTGACAAAACATTTAGTGTGACCATATATGGCTTTTGGTCACAGTGTTCAAGTGTGTGACATATATTTGTCATTGTTTATATGTATATCGTGACTAATGCTTCAACCTTACTTTTCATTTGTCACTTGTTCCAATTTCGGATGTGGCTAAAGAGTTGGCAAAACATATCACCACCCTTAAATAATGTGTGACAAAACTTGACTCTATGATTTAGACACACAAAAATTACTTCATGTGACTAATGATCCGAAACAAAATTACAGATACCTTTAGCCACACAACGTTCAATTGTGTGGCGATATAGTTCTAATGGTCACACAATCAAAATTTTCATGTGACTAATTAGTACATGTTGTCAATTTTCGTACCTTGACCACACAAATATGCGAATGTGTGGTCGTTCCATTCGACTATTCGTGACCAAATCCGTTTTGTACTAGTGTAGGTTCGCCACGAGTATATGTAGATCGAGAAACATAGTAGTGCATGAATTTGGAATTTGAAACGAATCGGTGTACCTTGTTGACATTGTAAAATCCGAAATTGCTCAAACAAGTTTCTTTGCTCCTTAACCAAGTTTCTTTGCTCACGTAGCTCCATAGCATGTCGCTTTCATCTCTTCCATCTCCTCCATGGTACATAAACATGTGTCCACTTGTGTGCTCCTAGAACTCGAGCCGTGCCGGTACCACCACCCGCCACACCCGCAATATGTCCCGATTTTGAGAATCCGAACTTCATCAATGATATGGCGATCTGTCTTGGGATCAAGCTGTTTTCTTTGACCGCATCTTGAAGAGCCTTCATTTCTCCCCTGTAGCTCAAAATAACAAGAAAGTTAATATAACAAATGACGGATACGGCCGATTCTTCTGTCAATTAACAAATAATTAATACCAAATAACTAACTTTCATTTCTTAATTCACTACCTACATTTTGATCGAGCTATTATTATTACTATAACTAACTAATTTCGATTATTATGTTTTAATTTTGTTATCGATTCATCATTAATCGCTCATCTCTATCACCGGAAACTATAAGTTGTTAATTCTAACATTTTCATCACCTATGTTTTATTTATATTCTTTCGGTACATATTCGAATGAGTTTTGTGCAAGATTTATCTCTTAATGTGACTTAACTTCTAGTTTTGTTCACTAGATCCCAAACACGAAAAAAAAGGGCTTATGAGTTTTTCCAAATTTAAATAATACCAAATAATAACGATAAACTCATTACTTACGTATATCCTTTCGTTTTCCTTAGTCGTGAACCGACCCTTTTTGTCACTATGACAGCGCCTCCAAGTTTCGACCAAGTCCTCGTGATACCTTTTTTTTTAGAACTATAAATAAACAATATAAAACAGATTATTAACAAACCATATATAAACAACATAAACACATCCATGGGGGTGTGTTGTATGTTGTCAATATGACCGGCCACATGCTATATCCTTGACTCAGCATGCCAAATGGATTGAAACCATCGGCAGCCAATCCTAATCGGACGTTTCTAGGTTCTTTTGCAAACTCATGATGTATTATGTCAAAAATTTTCCATGCTTTACCGTCGACCGGGTGATTCATCTTACCATTTTCTTTGGACTTTCCAGTAGCATGCCAAGTCATCCACTTTGTAGTGTGTTGTGAGTTGTACATACGTTGTAGTCTAGGTGTCAATGGGAAGTAACGCAACACCTTGTTGGGAACTTTCTTTTTCTTTGTCTTGAGGTCTTTCCATCTGCTCACTTTACAAATTGGACAATTATCCAAATTTTCGTTCGCCTCCGATCCCCAAAATAAAAAACAATCATTTATACATGCATGGATCGATTCGTATCCTAATCCGATCATTTTGTATGTCTCCTTCATTTCGTAGTATGATGACGGGACTTTGAATCCTTCAGTAGCAGGTAATGCCTATTGGAGAACTTCTAGAATCAGGTTAAACCCCTTGTCTGTTATTTTACCCAAGACCTTGGCGTGCGACATCTCTGACATAAAGTCCAATGAAGACATCCAAGTGCAACCTGGGTAAAATTGGTCAGTGGCCCTAGCAAATAAATCTTCGAACACTTTATTAATGCGAGGACCCGTTGTTTGAATTGGTTGAGGACCTGTTGTTTGAGTTTGTTGAGAACCCGTTGTTTGAGTTGACTCATTATCCGGACGAATAACTTCGTCGAGGAACGCAGCCATGTTATCATATTCAGGTGAAGGTGGTTGTGGCGAGGGAGGCACGGGAGGAAGCGTTTCACCATGTTTATCCCAAATGGTATAAGTTGGGTCAAACCCGTTTTGAGATATGTGTTGTGAAAGAGTTTTTAGCGAACCCGTTTCTGAGTTACCACATTCATTACATGGGCATGCAATCTCTCCAGAGATGAGGTTCAATAAAGTTTTACAGTGATTAAGGAATGCTTTTAGACCACGCAAAAAAACTGGAGAATTACGATTAGATATACGGGTCCAACTCTTTTCAATTGTCATAATTGTGTTGAAATGGCGTAACAAATAAGCATATATGCACATAAACGCGTTCATATAAATATAATCATAAACACATACATGAATGTATAAGTAAACATGCAAAGGCGTAATTACGAATTGTTTGTTTACCTAGTGCAACTATGGAAGGCAATCTTAACCCACTCTTTGAATGTTTCGTCTCATATATGAATGCGCATAACTGATTTACTATTTGAGAAAAATTGGGCATCATTTCCCCTCAACTCCCCAAATATGTGCATTAAAGACATATTCGTAGGAGTAAAGGAGAAATGCTGTGGAATTTTTGTCAAATAGTAAATCAGTTATACGCATTCATATCCTAAATAAGACAAAACATTCAAAAAGCAGTCCCAAACAGGGGCCTTCTGAAGAAATTAATTTCGGACGGGTTTTCTATAGGATGATTAACTTCATATGGGGATAGTCCGAAATTAATCACTAAAATCCTAAAATCATGCACACAAGTTTAATATTCAAATACAATACTAACCAAACGCATAATCATAATCACATATTTCACAAAGTTTATATCCACTTTCAAACGCATACCAACCAAACACATATTATTAATCAAATATAATTCAAATACCATTCCAACACCAAATACATTCCTAAACAAACGTAAACACAAAATATTTAAATTATATACAAATAAAGAAACACAAAATAATTGAGTAAACAAACATACTCGACGGTTTACGTCTGAGAGGAAGAAACGAAGAGAGGTAGGGATGTTGCGATGGTCCTACACAAGCATAAACAAAATCAAACACTAACATAAATAAACTATATAGTAAACAAAAACAATACTCGATAACTTAAACTTTATACCAAACAAAAACAATGCTCGATAAGAACGACTTAAAACAAACATAATCTCTTAGACAAAATTGCTTAAACAAGGTTTTTTTTTTAACCATGATTTCCGATCTTTTTGGCCGACTAATCCACGAAGTTTAAACAAGTTTTCTTTGTTTAGATATCCATTGCTTAAACAAGTTTTCTAACTATCCTGCTGCATTAAATTTACAATTCACATCTAACTAACCTGCTGCATCAATACACCTTTGAAATAGTATATGTATTAATGCCACTATGTTACTAAAGTTACCTTTATATTGTGAAGTAAAAAGTAAATTTGTAATGCTTCTGATCCCTGATTAACTATATAAATTTGTATGTTTCATTTTACAACCGTGAGTATTATGATGTCAGTTATGCAAAAACAGTGTGATGCACATACAGTAGCAAATACTAATTACAGTTTATTAGGTGGCTCATAACCAGTTATAGTCCTTAGCTTATCCTTTACCAAACATACCTTTAACAAACAGCAGGATTGACAGCGGCAGTGGTTCGACTGTGGTGGGTCCGGTGAAACAACAGGAGGAGGAGGAGGAGGCGACGGCGGTACTACCAAAATCAGACAAACATAAATTAACAAATCAAAAACAAAAACAATTTTAAAAAAAAAAAAAAAAAAAAAAAAAAAAATCCCATTAATTAAACAAAACAAACATAACACATTAAACAAAACACGAACCTTTCAACAAAATAGATGGGCTGACAGGTCCAAAAACTTAAAAAAACCCCATTAAACATTAATTAACCCATACTTTCCAACAAACCTACAGGTCCAAAAATTTTAAAAAACGAAAGGGGATGACAGCAAAATGGGTCGACCCGGGTCAACAAAAGAACCGACGGTTCATAAACAAGCAAATAACAGCCATGTTCCCGGTTCAACCCGGGTTATAAAACATTGCCATCTTAAACAAAGACAAAATCAATTCAACGGTTTAGATAGTGTTTGTTTAAGCACAATCATGTGCCCCTGCGATTTAGTATATGTATCAGATCAATCTTATTCTATGTTTGTTTGAAAAGTATTCAGATATTTATTTGTTTGTGTGTGCGTTTGAATGCTCGATCATGGTGAATGCGTAATAAGCTTTTATAGATCAATTCGTAGGTTGGATTTTTATTTTTCAGTTTTGTATTAGTGTGTGATACGTTCCCGGTCTCCAAAAGACAGAACCGCGCGAACTACTACGATTTCTTTTATTCTTGAAGAAGTGGTCATATGACCATTACTAGTAGTGGAGAAAATAATCAGCAAGTTTATACCATGTTTTTAATTTAGTACTGTCCCATGCATGCATAATTTCATTTCCTAGAGTAGAAAAGTAGTGGGTCACGTAAGGTAGTTATGCTTATTTGTTAGTAATATCTAATTTTTATCCTATTTATACGTAATCTTTGTGGAAATTCTGACCCATTTAGGTATGAATGAGTCAATGTGGAATATGTTTCATCTCTGACGGGTCAAACGAGTAAAATAAAAAAAGTTAGCTAAAGGAAACGGGTCAAAAGGGGTTGAATGTTTCACATAGTGTACAATTTATTCAATAACATTGGTTGATAAGAATACCTAATTTGTTATCACACTGATTATTTCTAATAAGATTTAACGAAATTTTGGACCAAAGGTGTTTCTGGCAAACCAATTGGACCCGTACCAAGAAGTTAACTGTTTTGACCCGTTACTAAACCCAATCGACCTGCCCATGTTGCCATCTCTATCTTTTTCACTAAGCACAACAAAGAGAAATTAGATACACTAAGAATAGTTAGAGACACCAAGACTCGTGCATCTTTTGGATCACCAATTCAACTAAATCATACAACTGTAGGTCTAGAAGTGTGAAATTATAGTCAGCATGCCAGTTGTACAAGCCTTATTGCTACCTTATTCACATATTCCCTATCTGAAAACCACAGCACATTAGTTACTCTGTGTTAGGTTTATGGATATAAATTAGTATACGTGAGTTAGGATCAAACTCGAGACTATGGGATTGCACACTTTACGTATGAGAATTTAAAGTTAAATAATTAAATATAAACGTTATATTTATTTATTTATTAAACGAAATAACTAACATACGTTAAGTAATTAATGTAATGGACTAACGGGCGTTAAAGGTATTTGGAAAAGGACTTAATTGCAAAGATTGGGAAGGTTTCGGAATCCCTATGGGATACCATGAACCGATCGGCCAAAGGAAACAAGGAAACAAAAGCCAACTTGTTCACCAAGTTTAGTTGGGTATATATACAAGGCTAGGGGTCTTGTTTTTCCATCTCTTGTGCTCATTGCTAAACCCTAAAATTGTTTTGTGTGTGTTTTTCTTCTCCAAACCGGTCGAACACCTTTGTGGGTGTCGATCCACTTTTCCACAAAACCAAGTGATTTGTTTGATAAAAACTAGCATTACTTTAATTCGGTTTAGTACGTGTGTACAAGAACATAGTAATAACATACTTTTGTTATTATCTTGGATTGAATTACAAAACGGTAAGGGGTAATTCATATAATCCTAATTAAATCAAATTAGGGTTCATCCGTTGCTTGTGGATTTGATTCTTGTTCGGCTAGAATCAAGAAAAGGTACGCATATTCTTTTATGTTAATTAATTGTTCATTAATAAATCGTATACGCTTTCGCATGATTACTTTGATGTTTGTGATTATTTATTTGAATGTCATGTTATCTAATTTAAACAGTGGCATCACGAGTCATTGGTTTTTAATGAGTAATTAATTACATAAACGCTTAATAAAACAAATAATTGTATGTTGTTTGATATGTTAATCTATGGTTTATGTTTATTATTGTTGGTCGATTTTTTTTCTTAATTGGGGCGTACCCCTATTTTATTTAAGTCGACACATACATAATTTTTTAGGGTTTTGAAAATTGTTTGCTAACCTTAATTAAAACCTAGAATTAATATTAATTACGTGCTTAATTCATGAATAATTTGTTATGTGTCATGGAATTTTATATGCGATCTTGTGACTTATTTGTATAATTGTTATGATATCCATGATTATACATGCATGTTACTCATGGATAAGTTGCTTTGATATTGTTTAATTGTTAAGATATATTTATTTACGATAAATCTTGAATTGGGAAGACTCCAATTATATATATTAATGAATCAATTATGTGCAATTTGGTATATCATTAATTATGGGTTTACGCAATCGATTCGTCGATGTATGTGGCTCACTCTCAATTGAGAGAGTGAAAGCCCTAATTAATATATACATTAATTTAACCTAGAAATTGATTATTAATAGGGTTTTATCGAATAAGTTGCATGTGGCTACTTGTTTACACGTATAAATTATTTATTATGTGCGCATTGTTTTTAGTAGTTTATTTTTTATTTGTTACTTGTTTGTTTATTATGTTAGACAGTTTTAAGCAAAGGGTAATTTTGAATAGAAAAATAATACGGACTAAACAATGGCGAAATTTGATTTGTTTTGAAAGAGTTAAGTTTTCATTAGTTTAATTGATTGGTGACTTTGGTACAAATGGTCTGAATGGCTCACCCACTAGAATGAACTATAAAGGGGTTAATAAAGAAGTGCACACAGTCAAACTGAAAGGATGTCTAAGGTTATGCTTTCACGCTTACTTGGTCCTCTGCCCCTGTAAGTTTGAATGGAGCTACTTATTAAGCCATTAAATGTGCAAACTCATCTTAAGGCGGTCGTTTTAATTCCATGTGCCACTTGGTGGTAATTACGAAAATGAAGTGTTTACACTTATGCAAAAGTACGGTATAATGGACGATAATTAACACTAAATTCCTTGATTAGTGAACCCAATAACCCAATCAAAACTTTGATAATTTGATCTTTATGAATTGGTAATAAAATGTTTTTTATTAAATTTATGCTACAAGATGAATGCATGACATCTTTGTACATATTTGATTTGACCACATAAAATCAAAACTAGTACCCTTTTAAATTAAGTTATATGCCATCTAATTAAAAGGAACACTTGAAGTTGCAATTTATGTCATGAGAGTACTTGGCTAGATTGTGATGGAGAGGTAAATCTCTATGTAAAGTGAGACCTTACATGGACATATTTGCAGTTCTTTAAGTTAGACACTTAAGTTGAGTAGGAAGTGAGACTTGGACTCAATGGCATTAGATGGGATGAAACATGTTTATATTTGCAATAGCGTTGGAAAATATAAACCCCATAATGATCTAGGAGCTGGAAATTGTTTACCAATTAATGTTCGACAGATTACCTTATTATATGCGTTCGTTGCTAGCAGATCAACTGATGTAATGAACCTATGATAATTTGGATCCTAGTTTTTCGACAAAATTATATGGTTATATGTTTATATTACCGTAGGGTATATTTTATTTTCTTGAAAAGTTGTATTATCGAAAATACTAATACTTGAACTTTTTTCTATAGAAATGGCTCAAAATAACGATAACACTAACATCGCACTAAGTTCTCGTTCAAAACTTTTTGATCGAGAAAAGTTGATGAGCTCTAAGAATTTCAATGATTGGCACCACTCTTTGAGAATTGTCGTAGAGTTCTTGACGGTTGAAATATCTTTATGAACCTTGCCTGCGTGAACCAACTGGTCCTACTGACTACTCAAGTCGATAAGGACGCTTGGCAAATTGAGTATAAGCATCATAATGATGTGGCTTGTCTTATGTTGGGAACAATGGAATCGCTCTTCAAAAGCGGTTCGAACATTATTTCCATATAATATGCTCAATGAACTTGAACTATGTTTGAGAAACCAATTTCTTGTCGAGATTTATGACTGACCGACGCGTTACACAAACAGTAGGCAAGGTGAGGGTAAACCCGTAAGTGCTCATGTCTTGGAAATGAAAGGTTACATGGACCACTCAAAGCACTTGGCAAAACTTATGATGATGACATGGTGTGAATCGATTAATAGGTCCCTTAACAAGGATATTAATGGTTTTGTCGAAATTTCAATATGCAATCGCGTGGGAAGACGATTCTTGACCTACACGCATTGCTAATTGACTATGAGAAAGGGTTGCCTCAAAGGTTCCTACCGCCGGTACTTGCTATTCAGGGTGGAAGGATTAGTAAGCCAAAACCGTAGCGTGAACAACAAGAAGGGAAGGGTAAGGGTAAGGTTGACAAAGGCAAACGGTGATGGCCTATCAACCTCAACCAAAAAAGAACCCTACTCCTAGGAAGGAAAATCCTAAAAGGATCAAGCATGCCACCACCGTAAGAGCGTTGGGCATTGGAAGAAACCGTGTCTCTATCTTGATGAATTGCGGGCAAATAAACCAAGTCTGAAGGGTCCATGGCGCCGGTTCTTGGTAATTTATTTGTCATTGAATTATTTACTCTAAATCATAATAATTCCCGGGTATATGATACGGGCGTGGTATTCACATTTGTAATACTGCGCAGGGTTTAGAGTGGAAAGGAAGCTTGCATATGGGGAGCAATATCTCGCGTGGGAAATGGGGCACATGCGCTATTGAAGCCATAGGAACGTTTAGTTTAGTATTGCCTTGAGCTTAGTCATTATTGAACAATTGTCATTACACACCTTCTATAATTAGAAGTGTTGTTTCCTTTCGCTTTGTTGGATGATGGTTTTACTCATACTATTTCACGTAATGGAATTGATATTTCTTTAAATGGTGTATTTTATTTTAAAGCAATTCATCGTGAATGGTGTGTTTGAAATTGATGTGATTGAAATGAATCTAACAATAATAATAATTCAATGTTTAGCATTAACAAGAAGATAAAGTTAGACTTGAATTCTTCTTATCTTTGGCATTGTAGACTTGCTCATATAGGCAAGGGTCACATGCATAAGTCGCAACAAGAAGGGATTTTGCAAAATATCAATGATGAATCATTTGATAAATGTGAGTCATGCATATCGGGAAGATGACTAAGAAACCTTTTCATAGCAATATGGAGAGGGCTTCGATCTACTTGGTCTTATTCATACCGATGTATGTGGACCATTTAGGCATGTGTCAAAGAGAGGTGCTAGCTACTTCTTAACCTTTATCGATGATTTCACCGTTATGGTTATATTTATTTACTTAAGCATAAACAAGAGGTGTTTGAAACATTTAAGGTTTTCAAAGTCAAGTAGAACCGCAATTGGGAAAGAAGATTAAAGCTCTTCGATCCGATAGAGGAGGCGAGTATCTAAGCCAAGAGTTTAAAGATTACTTAGCTGAGAATGGAATTGTCCAGAATCTCACTTCTTCATATACTCCACAACAAAATGGTGTATCTGAAAGAAGAAATCGTACATTGTTGGACATGATATGATCTATGTTTATTCTTACCACTCTTCCTTTATCCTTTTGGGATTAAGCTTTGGAATCTGCTGATCGCATTCTAAATATGGTTCCCCCAAAGAAGGTTGATAAGACACCATATGAAATATGGCATGGTAAAGCTCCTAACTGTCTTATTTAAAGGTGCGGGGTTGCGAGGCGTATGTTAGACGTGACTCAAAGAAATAAACTCCAACAAAGATCCGTAAGTGTATCTTCAGAGGATACCCTAAGGAAACTATGGGTTACTACTTTTACTATCCAACCGAAAATAAAGTAATTGTTGCTAGGTATGGAGATTTTCTTGAAAGAGATCTCGTATCTCAAGAATTACGTGGGAGAGTTTATGATCCGGAAGATGATCAAGAAGACAAATTACCTTCGAAAACACTAACGCATTTCGGTGAGAACACGATAGTCCGGGTCCTCCACCGAAGTTGAAGTGATTCCGTTCGTGATCCGTAAGGAATACGAGTGCACCGAACGCCTATGTCTTAACGTAGGGTTGAGGAAACTATGTTAGGAGATCTTGGAGAGCCTACTAGTTATAAAGCGCCATGGCAAGTCCCGATAAGGAAAATGGCGGGTTCCAATGAATGGGGAAATGCAATCCATGAGAGAAAATGAAGTCTGGTGAGGTTGACTTACCTCAAACGCCACGGTGGTTGGAAGTAAGTGGATCTATAAGATTAAGACCGACATGGATGACAATGTACACGTCTATAAAGCTCGTCTAGTTGCATGAGGTTTTACTCAAACATATGGCATTGATTACGAGAGACCTTTTCTCCTCTGTAGCGGACATTAAAGCTATTAGAATTCTCATAGCTATAGCAACATACTATGACTATGGGATATGGCAAATGAATGTCAAAACCGACTTCTTAAATGGTCGCTAGATGAAGACATCTATATGAAGCAACTTTGAGGGGTTCGTGAATCCACAATTTCCAAACCGTGTATGCAAACTTCAAAGGTCCATTTATGGATTGAAGCAAGCATCAAGGCAATGGAATAAGAGATTTGATGAAGAAATCAAAAGGTATGGATTTATTCAAAATCTTGATGAACCATGTGTATATCACAAAGTTAGTGGGAGTGATGTAATTTTCCTAATTCTTTATGCCGATGACATATTAATTATGGGAAAAAACATTCCAAGTTTGCAAAATGTTAAGGCATATCTTGGGAAGCGTTTTTCCATGAAGGATTTGGGAGAAGCTGCATACATTCGGGGAATCAAGATCTACCGAGATAGGTCAAAGCGGTTAATTGGTTTAAGTCAAAGCGCTTACATTGATAAAATATTGAAGAGATTCAGTATGCAAAATTCCAAGAAAGGATATTTGCCGATGAAAGTAAAGCATGGCTTATGTAGCGATATGTGTGCTTCAACACTGCGAGGTGGCACGCATGCAGAAAGTTCCTTATGCTTGGTATGGGATCTATTATGTATGTTGTGAGAGGTACAAGGCCGATGTGGCGTTCGCTCAAAACATGACCGATCGATATCAACGAATCCGGGTGAACTTCATCGATTGTTGTTAAACATATTCTCAAGTATCTTAGAAATACGAAGATATGTTTTAGTGTATGGTGGAAATCCGGACACGTAACTTGGTGTTACAGATTCTTGTGATGCGTCTGGCGGTGTGATAAAGATGATCTGAAGTCTCAAACGTGTTATGTCTTTGTCATCAATGGAGGAGCGATTATTTGGAAGAGCAAGAAGCGAGTAGCACGATGCGATGTCGCTTTGAAGCGAATACATAGCGCTTGGAAGCGCAATGGAGGCCGTTGGATTAGGAAATTCATTTCACGGCTTGGTGTTATGCCTTCAATTGAATCACATATTGATATGTATTGTGACAATTCTGCTGCAATCATATTTGCCAATGAACCTGGAGTCATGAAGGGCACCAGACATTTTCTAAAGAAGTATCACTATGTTCGGGAACAAGTCCGTGAAGGTGAAATTAATCTATTGAAAGTTCACACAGATGATAACATTTATTATTTTGATGAAATAAAGTTTGGATTATGTTTATTTTCATTTATAATATTGTTTGTCCTATATTTGCATGTTTAATCCGTGAATAACTAAGTTATTCTAAATGTCCGTTGTCAATTAATGATATGGGAGTATCATTAAATTAAGACAAATCGAGAGATGTGGTAGAATATACTTGAAAGTATATTGATGAGAATGCATACCAATTTCGGATGATATTCAATGAATTGAATATAGGACTTATCCAACTACATAATTTACTTTGTGGATATTGTTATAAGTAAATTATGAATAGTTATCCTCGGACTTGAGATACCGATAAGTGTCATGAATGTAGTGCATTTCGTGAAGCAACTTA
This sequence comes from Chrysanthemum lavandulifolium, assembly GCA_022545495.1. NCBI lineage: Eukaryota > Viridiplantae > Streptophyta > Magnoliopsida > Asterales > Asteraceae > Chrysanthemum > Chrysanthemum lavandulifolium. Next base: position 312,752,091 of record CM040238.1, read on the forward strand.
ACGCTATCGTGGCGGTAGTCATAAGGGTTGTTTTCGAAATGTTACAAAGTTTGTGGGTTATTCTTGTAGTCAAGATAGAATTTGTTCCTTCAAATTTATTTGGAGTTTAATCTTCTTTGGGCCCTCGTGGGGTTGACAAGATGTCTCATGGTCGCACCCAAATCTCCCTAAATATGTTTAGATGATTCGGTAATCTTGGTCAATCACTTACAAACGAGAAACAAAATAGTTTAAAAAAGAATGACATAATTCCATATCTTTATTTAACGTGGTATTAGAAACAAAAGGATAATAATATTGAGAAATCATTAAAAGGTTTTTCCAGGAGCCTTACTCGATTCTTACTAGATGCATCGAAGTGTTGCTAGACGCTAACTAATGTGATCACTCTATTAAAATATATCCAAGTGGGAGCTGTTAGTTTTATGGATTGATCGATGCCAAACCGTCAAGTTTTATCACACAAGCTAACCACTTGTGAATGGTTAACCGTAATAAACTTCAAACAGCTAAGACACCAATGCAATTAAGATCTAGAGGAGTATAGTGCTTCCTCGGTTGTTAAGTCCCAACGAGTCGCCTTCGAATCACCAAACGAATAGTGATCGGAGAATTTGAACGGAAAAAGGGTTATGATTGATTATACCTAAAGAAAAGTTTGTAAATTACAGGGCTTAAATGCAAATTAAAGAAAATTAAAAGATAAATTATATTAAATAAATGCTATCACTATTTTTAAAATGATGTTTTGATTTTTCTTTATAAATTTAAATTAAAACTACGTAACGCATAAAAGAAAATGTGAAACTGAAACAATATTAATCCTAAAAATATAAAATGACATTTTACAAACCTAATGATTAGAAAAAAAATTTAGAAAAAGAAAATTATTTTTATGACTATTTATTTAATTATTATTAATTAAAAACTATTTTTACCTATTTAATAATACCCTAAAATATAAGAAAATATGAAATAAAGCTAGAAAAATGAAATTATGACTTAGAAAATCTAAAATAACTAAAGAGAATTTTCAAAACTAATTTTGTATTTTTCGATTATTTTTCTATTTTCTATGAATTAAAACTATTTAAAACTAATTAAATTGCTAAAAATTACAAATTTAATTAAGAAAATCTGAAAATTATTTTTTGCTTTTGTATTTATCTTAACCTAGGAAAAATGAAAACTTATTTTTTGAAGCTTTTACGATTTAATTGTATTAAAAGCTAATTAAAAGTACTAAAAGCCGATTTAAATGAGGAAAAATATCAAACAGTCTTTGGAAAAATATGAAAATTCGGAAAAGTCTAAATTAATATTCGAGTCTATGAAAATATAAAACAATAGCTTATGTGTGAGAATATGGAACTGCAGTGACAAGTGTTTATAAATAAGCACTCCAAATAAGCTAGAGGTACCAAATGAGCACCAACTTACCACAGAAGCTATAATAAGCTAAAACTACTAGAAATGAGCTAAATTTAACTAAGTTATACTACTGAAATGCAAATACAAAGATTTGGTTATTTAAACTTAAGTTCCAAAAACAGATTTTACCTACTAAGTTGCAGCCTAAAAATAAGCTACCCAATAAGCTAGAAATTGAAACCGATATTGGACTCTCAAGAAGACCGGCTAGCTACTTAAAACCAAAATTCGAGACCAAGATAGCTCTAATGAGCTTGTGACAAGCTCGCATAACACATGTGCACACTCGAGATAATTCGAGTCAAGGCATTGGGGACTTATGACCAAATTGACAAGCTATTTTGAAGCTTGTACAAAATTACTAAAAATCTACAAAATTCATTTTTCAAATCTTGACCAATTGAAGTTTTTTAACCCAAAGTTTTACTTGAATTGACCCAAAATTGAATCAATTAAAAATCACCCAAGTTGGGTGAAAACTGAGATTTTCAACTTTTGACTTTTCAACTGTTTTGCAAAGTTTGGCTTAAATGAGTTTTGATTCAATTTTATGAACTGAATATGATGTTTTATGGTGAAATGAAACTAATGCAAGCTATCTCTATGTATTATAAACCTAAATACTGATTTTGACCAACTGACTCAAGCAAATCTGATCACAAGGACATATTTTATGCAATTTTGACTTTGAGCTAGTGCAGATGCAAGATGGTGACTAAATTGATTCAAGTGGACCTAATTTAGACTGGGTAGACAGATTTTAAACACAAACAAAAGCTCAAGCTCAAACAAGCTACTGATCCAAACACACCTTAGCTAACTGATTTGCTAATGACTCTACTTAATCATTTTATTCTAACACTAAATCCTAATCAGTGATTCAACTAACACCTAAATTATGCTATTTAACCAAGTAAAACAATCAAATGAACAATAGGCTTAAAAATAAGATTATGACAGATATAGATTGTGTGAAAACTCACTTGTGTCCACAGCCACTATGGCTTGCCAAGAATCAAAGAACCACTAACCTATTTTAAACCATACCCTAACTCAGATTCAACCCATATCCAACTCTGCATCAACCCAAACCATTTCCATGACTGCTTGAACCAAAATTCAATACAGTTTGACTTTTGTTGACCGGATACCAAGATTGCTTGACTTGAGATATAAGCTTTCAAAAGCTATAAGTAGCTTAAATAAGCTTATTTGGATTTAAAATAAGCTACTAAAAGCTTGAACATAAGAGCTTGAAACCGAATTTTATGACGTTGAGCATAAAACTTGAAATGTTAATATAACCTTGAATTGATACTTAAAAGCACATTACAAAGATTATCCAACTTAAGTTTAATACATAGAAACCGAGATTACAATTTTTGACTTAAACTAAAACATTTATATTAAAAACGACATATAGGAAATTTAAAACTAAGAACTACTACACTCTTGCTTCTCTTTTATTTATACATCAAAAGTGCTTCCACTGACTTCGAGCAAATCCCACTGCATTTGGGACCATTGGATCATTTGAGGACATATTGGCCGTTTGATTAATTTTGGCGCCAATTTGATATATGCAACTGGGGGGTTGAGTGCAAGGGGGAGGGAAGCATTTAATGCACTTTGGATGTTGTTGAGGTGGAGGGAACATGATGTGGAGAGGGTGAGCTGGAGGTGAGGGGCTTGAGTGTTGCAGGGGAAGCAGGTGGGAGGAAGAAGACTTGGAGGGAAAAGGTTTGACTGGGGAGGTTTGACTTGGGGAGTATTATAGGCAGGGGGTCAAAAAGGGGGGGTTCAATGGTTTGGCAGGGGTCCAAAGGTTATTGGCAGGGGTCCAAAGGTGCAAAGGGTTTGGTTTGTTAATACAAGGACCAAAACTGCCATTCTTGATATTTGAGGGACCAATTCTGCCACTTTATCAAAGTTGTTTCAAGGGACCAAAAATGACAAGCTTCAATAGTACAAGGACCATAAAAGACATTTTCAAACTTCCAAGGACTATTTTTGCCAATTTTGAAACTTGAAGGACCAAACTTGTAATTTCTCAAAACTTTTGACATTTTTCACCAAAGGACTAATTTTGACAACTTATGATTTTAAAAGGACCTTTGGTGACTTTTCTTTTAAAATAAGTGCTAAGGACTATTTTGACAAGATTTGAAAGTCGGGGACCAAACGCAATTATACAAACTTAGCTCATTTTTCATTTGATTTTAAACATTTTGCATCCAAACATATAAAATGCAATTTTGAGATATTTTCAAGATTTTGATGCATTTAGAGCATTTTAAATGTTTTGCAGTTCAGATTGACCAAAATGATGAGTATTCACACACTCATCATGGATATAAATTAGTAGACGTGAGTTAGGATCGAACTCGAGACTATGCGATTGCACACTTTACGTATGAGAATTTAAAGTTAAATAATTAAATATAAACGTTATATTTATTTATTTATTAAACGAAATAACTAACGAACGTTAAGTAATTAATGTAATGGACTAACGGGCGTTAAAGGTATTTGGAAAAGGACTTAATTGCAAAGATTGGGAAGGTTCCGGAATCCCTATGGGATACCATGAACCGATCGGCCAAAGGAAACAAGGAAACAAAAGCCAACTTGTTCACCAAGTTTAGTTGGTATATATACAAGGCTAGGGGTCTTGTTTTTCCATCTCTTGTGCTCATTGCTAAACCCTAAAATTGTGTTGTGTGTGTTTTTCTTCTCCAAACCGGTCGAACACCTTTGTGGGTGTCGATCCACTCTTTTCCACAAAACCAAGTTATTTGTTTGATAAAAACTAGCATTACTTTAATTCGGTTTAGTACGTGTGTACAAGAACATAGTAATAACATACTTTTGTTATTATCTTGGATTGAATTACAAAACGGTAAGGGGTAATTCATATAATCCTAATTAAATCAAATTAGGGTTCATCCGTTGCTAGTTTGTGGATTTGATTCTTGTTCGGCTAGAATCAAGAAAAGGTACGCATATTCTTTTATGTTAATTAGTTGTTCATTAATAAATCCTATACGCTTCCGCATGATTACTTTGATGTTTGTGATTATTTATTTGAATGTCATGTTATATAATTCCAACACTCTGTACCTTAGGTCATCTTTTTTGACAAATTTCCGTTAGCTAACTTTCTTCACTGGTTTATGCCATCTTTTTTGACAAATTAACAGACTTCCATCGTTGGGTGATTTGACGTCTTTGAATATCTTTTGTGTGCACTCACTGTTTACTATATTTCTTGATATGAGCAAGAATAAACTCTAACTGATATACAAATTTCCCATTAATTGGTAATTTTAATTTTAACTCATATACACGTAACTATATTACTAGTAGAGGAAAGTTCAATACATAACAAGATTTTTCTAAAGAACATATCCATTGATCTCAACCATCAATTTCTTTTAAATCTAACGATGCAGATTAATTGTTATTTTAATAAAACTAACTAAGGAGGGGCATGTTTGTAATATCACTAAATACTAACAAGGGTGAGTCGGTTACAACTTACAACCCTCCTTTAGTCATTTCATTTCATTTTTTTTATCACACACACACACACACACTTTCATTTTCTCTCACCAACAAAATATTCCGGCGACTGTTGCCATTGCTTCGGCGGAGGAGCGAGGAAGAAAGCGAATTGAATTTCCTCCATTTCATCCTCCACATCATCAACTTCCGGTCCAACCGGCTCCGTAGTTATATCCATATACGACAGTGATTCCAGTGGCTCGGAAACTTCAGATACCAGTGTTTAGTGGGGGATCTTACGACATCATCAGATGGCCTAGGAGGCATCAAATTCGGGTTTGAATTAATAGGTTCTTTCATTGTGGGTGTGATGTTAAATGGACACGAAATCAATAAATGGTTCTACATATTCAAGAAATTGGATTTGGAAAAAATGGGATGAAACAGTAGCGTATTAAAATAAGTTGGAATTGTAAACGTGAATTGGGGAAAATTGGATCAAAAGTTGCATACGTAACTATATTACTAGTATAGGAAGGTAGCAATCTTCATTGATATAAAATATTTTCTTATTTAATAACGATCTACATGATAATTCAGGAGAAGAAAAAAAACATAAAAAGTTTCTTAAACTTTATGACTTATGACTAGACATCATACAAACTCGATCATCAACTGACAATAAATCTGTGACTTGGCGCATTGTTGGCCTTTCCTGCGGGTTGTAGTTCAAACATGCCCGTGAGACATTCAAAATTGAATGAGCTAGTTTCTCAACTAGAGATGATGGTGGCGGAATCCGACTATCTCCTACATTGGCTAGCAATAGATCATCAGTAGACAATGTTGGTAGAGATGATATAAGTTCTCCAGGATGCTTTCCCATAATCACTTCTAGTGCAACAACTCCAAAACTATACACATCGCATTTCTCTGTCGCCACCATCGTATAAGCAAGCTCTACATGGAAGGAAACATGAGAATAAAAAAAAATGTTATATCAGATCATGATTAAGAGAAATCTGAAACTTGAGAATTAGTACGTATAGTATATATAACTTTTAAAATATATGGTAGTTACCTGGTGCAATATAGCCATAGGTGCCTACAACCGCAGTCCAATTGGATGAATCCAGCTTTAGAAGCTTCGCTGTTCCAAAGTCCGAGATATGTGCCTCATAATCAGAATCGAGAAGGATATTAGCTCCAGAAATGTCTCTATGAATTATAGGTGGTGTGCAATCATGGTGCATATAAGCCAAACCATTCGCTACAGCCCTAACAATTCTCACCCTTTTCAGCCAATCAATTTCCTTTGCTGTGATATCGCTACTCAAGAGTGATTTTAGACTTCCCTTCTCAAGATATTCGTAAATCAAAAATGAGTGACGAGCATGGAAGCAGTATCCATAGAGTTTAACTATGTTTCTGTGCCTTATGTTTGTCAATGCTCGTACCTCATTTAGGAAGCCTTGATCGTCATTCTCAGAGGATGAATGAAGTTTCTTGACAGCTACTAGATTGTTGGGTTGTAACTCAGCTTTATACACAGTACCATATCCTCCCATCCCAATACAATATGCTTCATCAAAATCATTTGTTGCCTTGATGATTTCATCATACATCGCCTGTCCATCAAAACTTGTTATTGAGAAAAAATTGCCACCTTCTTCGCCTGATGGTTTCTGTGGAGAAGTTCTCTTTCTACGTCCATAAGCAATGAGGCCACACATGAGTAAACCAAGTAAAAGAGCCGCAAAAAGTGGGACCACAGTTACAAGGATGAGCTTATGATGAAAATGATTATTTTTCTTCATTATTATTTGACTTTCACAAAGTTTCAAACCTGTAACATTTCCACACAGACCATCATTTCCTTTAAATGCTTCTCCAGACACATTTAGAAAGACAGCACAAGGGGGAACGGGACCAGTGAGCTCATTGTAAGACAGGTCTATATCAATCCTTCCTGGCAAGTTACTGAAACCATTAGGAATTGAACCAGATAGCTTATTGTGAGAAAGATTCATCATTACCAGACTTTCCAAACTTCCAATTTCTGATGGTATCTCTTTTGTGAGTGAATTCCAAGATAAATCAAGAACATTGAGTTGCCTTAATTTACCGATCTCCGATGGGATCTTTCCACTGAGCTTGTTATTATTAAGATATATGTGAGTGATTTGTACCCAATCACCAATATATCTTTGTAATGACCCGTTTAACCTATTTTTGGATAGGTCAAGAGTAAGGAGGTCATTCAGTGATCCAAGCTCTTGAGGTATAACACCTGAAAGGTTGTTATTGCTCAAGTTTAAATTTAACAAACTTTTCATCTCCCCAAACTCCTTTGGAATTTGGCCAGACAACTGATTTGTGTGCAGCAGTAGCTTAAACAATTGTAGACTTCCGATTCCTTGTGGTATAGGACCGGATAACTTGTTCTCACTGAGATCCAGAGTCTGAAGGCTTCTCAGGTTTTTTAACGATGAAGGAATTGAACCATTGAGTTGATTTTCGCTCAAATATAATGAAGTCAGAGACTTCAAATTCCCTAATTCAGTAGGAATGGGCCCAGATAGTTGATTTTGCCACAAATAAAGGCGTTTCAAAGACGTCAACTCACTAAACGATAATGGAATACAACCGTTAAGTTGATTTTGGCTCAAAGATAAATTATAATTAGTGAGACTTCATATTCCCTAGTTCAGTAGGAATGGGCCCAGATAGTTGATTTTCTCTAATATATTCAAAGACTTCAGCACCCAACGATGAAGGAGAGACTTCATATTCCCTTCAATTCAATTCAATTGGAATGGGTCCAGAGAGTTTGTTATTGTACAAATAAAGGATATTCAAAGACTTCAAATCACCCAACGATGAAGGAATTGAACCATTGAGTTGATTTTCGCTCAAAGCTAATCCAGTGAGAGACTTCATATTCCTAATTCAATTGGAATGGGTCCAGAGAGTTTGTTTCTGTACACATTAAGGAAATTCAAAGACTTCAAATCACCCAATGATGAAGGGATTGAACCGTTGAGTTGATTTTCGCTCAAATCTAACTCAGTTAGAGACTTCAAATTCCCAAATTCAATTGGAATGGGTCCAGAGAGTTGATTTTTGAACAGATAAAGGATATTCAAAGACTTCAAATCACCCAACGATGAAGGAATTGAACCATTGAGTTGATTTTCGCTCAAATCTAACTCAGTTAGAGACTTCATATTCCCTAATTCAATTGGAATGGGTCCAGAGAGTTTGTTTTTGTACAAATAAAGGATTTTCAAAGACTTCAAATCACCCAACGATGAAGGATTGAACCATTGAGTTGATTTTCGCTCAAAGCTAAATCAGTTAGAGACTTCATATTCCCTAATTCAATTGGAATGGGTCCAGAGAGTTTGTTTTTGTACAAATAAAGGATATTCAAAGACTTCAAATCACCCAACGATGAAGGAATTGAACCATTGAGTTGATTTTCGTTCAAATATAATTTAGTGAGAGACTTCAAATTCCCTAATTCAATTGGAATGGGTCCAGAGAGTTTGTTTCTGTACAAATTAAGGAAATTCAAAGACTTCAAATCACCCAATGATGAAGGGATTGAACCATTGAGTTGATTTCCGCTCAATTCTAAATCAGTGAGAGACTTCATAATCCCTAATTCAATTGGAATGGGTCCAAAGAGTTGATTTTTGTACAAATAAAGGATATTCAAAGACGTCAAGTCACCCAACGTTGATGGAATTGAACCATTGAGTTGATTTTCGTTCAAATATAATGTAGTGAGAGACTTCAAATTCCCTAATTCAATTGGAATGGGTCCAGAGAGTTGATTTTTGTACAAATAAATGATATTCAAAGACGTCAACTCACCCAACGATGAAGGAATTGAACCATTGAGTTGATTTTCGTTCAAATATAATGTAGTGAGAGACTTCAAATTCCCTAATTCAATTGGAATGGGTCCAGAGAGTTTATTTCCCACAAATTAAGGATATTCAAAGACGTCAACCCAACGATGAAGGATTGAACCTTTGAGTTGATTTTACCCAATTGTAAATCAGTTAGAGACTTCAAATTCCTAATTCAATTGGAATGGGTCCAGAGAGTTGATTTGTGTACAGATAAAGGATATTCAAAGACGCCAAATCACCCAACGATGAAGGGATTGAGCCAGTAAAATTGTTTCTGGAAAGTTGCAAGACGGTTAACTGGCTTAGTTTACCAATGGTGGGTGGAATTACACCAGAAAACTGATTGCTTGAAAAATTAAGATAGACAAGTTTGGACAGGAGTCCGATTTCTGGTGGGATGGGACCAAAGAAGCTGTTTACACTAAGCTCAAAATGGGTAAGATTGCCTAGAATAGAGAACGGGAACTGGTGAAGCGTACCTTTTAACTCAGACGTCGAGAGGTTCAACCTGTTAATGTTCCCATCAGCATTGCAAGCAATTCCAAACCAAGAAGGGCACGAAGCGGGTGCACTAGTATTCGTTGGAAGGGGTGTCCAAGAAGATACAATTTGGGAGTTGTTTGGGATTTTAAGGCTTGCTTTCCATTTTAGAAGAGCATTTGCTTCCTCCAAAGAAGCAGAAGTAAAGTTTGGTACAAATGAGAGAGCAATGAGTAGTAGAGCTAGAGATAAAAGTAAGAAGTTTGAAGAAGCCATTGCTTGCTTTTGCATGTTTTTTTCTATAAAGTGAAGGTTCGTATGTCTCTATTTATACTTGAGCTACCCTTTTCTCATAAATTAATTTCCAATTCTCAGAAATTAAATTTTAGGTGGTGTCATATTATTCCACAAAGATTGTTTTACTTGAGAAATTAATGTCCCTTTTGGAGAATACTTTAACTATGTAGTACAACTTTAATCGCTTTGCAAACAAGTATTCTATTTTTGTTTTCAAATCAGTTCCAATAAAAGCTTTGATCAAAATGATAAAGAATGTGTGATCAGCTGTGAAACTATGTGCTTTGTACAGATCATGGTGTGAAAGTAGAAAAAGGCCTAAAACGAGCTCAAATTTTGATGTTAAAATTCTTATAGAAGTATAATGAGTACATAATCAGATAATTCTTTATGTGTTATAATTTATTTTTTAGTTCTGTTAGTTTGACGCAAATCTGTTTGAGAAATTAATGTCCCTTACATAAAGTCTTCAACATTTGCTTATCAATTGTTAAGATATACAAGATCAATAAAAATGATTTTGTCACAACATTGACCATAAATAAAGTCGTATATCACTTCTGTTGTAGAGCTATTTTTCATTTTCCCACCCAACTTACCAGGCATGCATCAAGTTATTCAAGCGCTCAATCCCAATAAAGAATGTATACCTGAAGTCAGATGCATAAAATTGTCCTTCAATTGGCGAAAATTTTCGATTCACTCATTTCTTCAATGAGTTACAAGCCTCGAAAATTAATATTACCATACCTCCACAGCTCGATCCCCTTGAGATTCTAGATGATGAAGAGGATGGAGAAGATGTAAGTGAGCAGGGATGTATTGTGAACTTTGAACTATTTTCTTTGTTGAACTTATACGTATTTTTATTGTGACGACTACCAATGTTTTATTTGAAATTTGAACTTGCAAATGGGATTAGTGCGTTTTTGAGGAAAAAAAAAATAAAAATAAAAATAAATAAATAAAATAAGACAAAAACTGGTATTTGGTCGTGGAAAATCTGGCAAAAATGTGGGCAACGGCCTTACCGATACGGAAATGATATGTCGTCACTAAAAGTTTTTAATTATCATTTCTTTTTATTTAGAATTGTGTCATCGCTAAAAGTGTTTATTAGTTATTTAGTTTGATCATTTATTAATTTTAATTTATCAAATAAGTTTATTAATTATTTAATAAATACTTTAGCGACGACATGTCATTACTATAACCCATTATCCTTGTAGTGTACTAATACATGTTATTATATATAAATTATACATATTTGCAGTTGAGTTTGAATAACTTTATAATTTTATCGGTCATGCGTTATTTAAGGGGTCTCAGCCATCCAACTTGTTTGGTTTAGTGTGTGGTGATCCGCACACACATATACTTTAGTCTTTAGATTTGCACATATTTACTTTAGATTTACACATAACATGATACAAGGAGAATAAGCAGAACGTAACACATATACAAAGCATAAAATGTTATGTACAAATCAAAACTAAGTTTGTGAAAATCGCGTTTGTTATTTCAAACTTGAGACCATTAATCCATAATAGTAACTATAAGAAGGGCATTTCGAATTGTCAATCCAAAATTTAACATTAATATAGGAAAAATAGCCTCTCATTTATCTATTATTATTATGAAAAGTCAAGGTAAACAATAATAGACATCCATCGTTGTTATGCAAAGACTAGAAAGATAGAACATATACAAAAAGTGATAGACTAATATGAAGTGTATTTTACTTCCGTAGTCAATGTCCTTACTCCTTACTCTTATCTAGAGTATTATGTGGTCGTAATATTCATATATATAAGGTCCTTTTATCCATCGTTGTTATGCAAAGACTAGAAAGATAGAATGTATACAAAAGTGATAGACTAATATGAAGTGCATTTTACTTCAGTAGTCAATGTCCTTACTCCTTACTCTTATCTGGAGTAATATGCATATATATATGGTCCTTTATGTCAATGATGTGTAGGGTTATGTGTGGCTATGAGTATGTTTGGCGAAATGAATTGGAGGAGGAGCTAAGGCCGGAGTTGTAACTATAGGTTATATTATAAGTTGAAAGTTTGAAGTTTGTATTTTTTTAAAGTTGTTTGGCGAATTAGTTGGTGTCGAAGCTTATTATTATAAAATCATATCAACACACGACAAATTAAATTCACATATATTTCAATCTTTTACTTGTTAATCCGTTATATTTTGATATTTAAGTAATTTTGACCTACTATAAGTCCTGCACATTTTTAAAAGCTCGTTTCAATTGGTTTGGCTTATCGAGCCTTATAACTTGTTGAGACTTACAACTTAAATAAAAAGACTATCATTTAGAAACTCACCCTCACTCTTGAGTGCATTTAATATGCGCATACTATCACTGTCTAATTGTGCACCTGAGCAACAAATAAACTTGATAATTATACATACATCATACAAAGATTCACAAAATATATGGCCATAATTAATAAAGAAGTTAACCATGAATGCTAGACGTGATTCTTCGAAGATCTCTAGTAGGTTCAACCAAACTATAAACTTTATTGCCCATTGCTAATATGCCCACACAATTCTCTAGATGATACTGTAACAAAAATATTTCCCAAGACATCAACAAAAGTATTTTTGTATAATTATATATAATTTGACAACATAAAAGAACGGGCAAATGTCACAAAAACCATTACAAAATAAAATTTGCCAATAAATCCACTCAATATTTTCATCCGAAAACCCTTTTGACTGGTTGGACCCTTACGTGTTACGGGTCACTAATTATCAGGTTGTGAATTTAGCTATGAACCAAACACACAAGAAAAAATGATGAATTAAAGGTTCAAAATCATGATTTTTCATGTGTCTATACAATTTATTACATGTATCAGATCAATCTTATTTTATTTATGCAATCAAAGTTAACATGAAACCATTTGCGTGTCATGAGTACTAAGTTTGACCAATGATGGTCAAAAGTCATCTTTAAACCCTTTTGCAATATTTTAAAAACCGGTTTTTAATCGACCCGGCTAAGTCGCCTTTAAAAACCGGTTTTTAATCGACCCGGCTAAGTCGCCGGTTGAACCGTTGTGTGGAACCAGTTTTATACAAAAACATGGTAGGTTTTGAACATGGAAATTCAATTCCTAAAGCTGCAAAAAGCTTTTAAACCTAACCAAACAACCCTTAATCAGCTCCAAAAACACTTAAACATGTCCAATTGCTCTAAAACATTAGAAATTCCAACAAAACTACAGGTCCCAAACTTAAAAAAAGACGAAAGGTATGACCCAGCTGGATTTAGTAAAATGGGTCGACCCACGTCAACAAAAGAACAACCGGTTCATAAACAAACAAACAACAATCATATCCGGCCCTGTTCCCGGTTCAACCCGGGTTAAAAACCATTACCCTCTTAAACAAAGACAAAACGAATTGAAGTCGGTGGTTTAGATAGTGTTTGTTTAAGCAAAATCATGTGCCCCTGCGATTTAGTACATGTATCAGATCAATCTTCTTGTATTTATGCAATCAATGTTATTATATTTACAAACATGAAACCATTTGTGTGTTATGGGTTACAAATAAAGCAATAATTATACGGTTATACGGCAAAAAAAAGTCATCATGTTAACGAGTGAGAATAATTTTGACCAATGATGGTCAAAAGTCATCATCTTTATACCCTTTTGCATTGTTTTAAAAACCGGTTTTTTGAGCGACCAGGCCAGTCACTGGCTGAACCATCGTGTGGAACCGATTTTATCCAAACAGCTTTTAAACCTATCTAAACAGCACTTAATCAGCTCCAAGCACTCCTAAAAAAGCCCCAAACAGCTCTTACACAACACTTAAACATGTCCAAACAGCTCTTTCAGATATGTTTGGTAAAGTAGCTGAGCAGCTGGAGCTTATGAGTGTAAAAAGACATTGAAGGACAAAACATATAAATATACAAAGTTAAAGCTAAGGGTACTAATGTAATTAGCCAAACCAAAAGCTCAGCTTATTTTAGAAGCTCCTCCTAGGTAGCTTTTTTAAGAGCTTTTGGATTTTAAAAGCTTCTATAAGCTTGTGCGGCAAAGAAAGCTTCTACTAAAAGCTATCCCCATAAGCTCTTACTAGTTGTGCGCCAAACATACCCTATGTTTCATCCATGAGCTTATATAAGTTTATGAGTATATCATATGTAACAAGCTAGCTAGGTACAAACAATCCCTGCCGTGGCCACACAAAACTCCTAGAAATGAAGGGCTTTACCCGGTTTAAGTCTAATTCACCTTGAAACTTGTTTGGTTTAGTGTGAGGTAATCTGCACACCCATATACTCTAGATTTGCACATAGTTACTTTATATTTACGCATAACAAGATACATGGAGAATAAGCACAACGTAACACATATAGAAAGCATAAATTGTTATATACAAATCAAAACTAAGTTTGTGCAAATCACGTTTGTTGTTTTAAACTAGAGACCATTAATCCATAATAGTAACTATAAGAAGGGCATTTCAAATATAAATCGAAAGTTTAACATTAATATTTATAGGAAAATAGCCTCTAATTTATTTATTACTATGAAAAGTCCAGGTCAACAACAACTAACATTCATTGTTGTCATGCAAAGACTTGAAAGATAGAACATATACAAAAGGTGATAGACTAATATGAAGTGCATTTTACTCCAGGAGTCAATGTCCTTAGCAAACGACACTTATCTAGAGTATTAATGTATTATGTGGCTGTAATATGCATATATATGGTCCTTTTTGTCAATGATGGGTCGTATGTGGCTATGAGTGTGTTAATATCCGGTTGGGTTGTCAGGATATTTCAAGTTGCCATAGTTGAAGCATCATATCTTTAGTTTCTTCTTTAACGTTTGTGCAAGTATTCATCATTATAATAATATTTATACTTGAGATCCTACTGCATGTATAATTCATTCATCCAAGAGTAATGCAACAAATACGAAAGTGGAACAAAGCAAGCAACAGTAATACGTAAAGTCAGTTTATACATCCAGAAAATGAGAAAAACACAAAATTTCTACGTTTATAATTGAATATTCATTCTTCCTTGATTCATATAGTAAACTTAATGAGAGGTAGATGCATTAAGTATTAACTATATCAATATTATATATTTAGACTAAAACATTTTTGTCAATATAAGCTATTGGTCTTTAGTCTTATGGGTGCTAAAATAATTAGTAAAAAAAAGAATTTCATCGAAAAAAAATTTTTCGGGTTATTGGGTTCAAAAAAATATTTTGGAAAAAAATCAATTAAAAAATCCCTTGTAAAATGCCTTATCCGGTTTGGGTCAAGTCAACTCAACCCTACTAACAGTTATTCCTACTAATATTAGCCACTCCTGGAAAGTAATCAAATGTAAGAACTGAGAAAACTATAAAATTAGATTAGCCACTACTATATTATTGGTCGTGAAAATAATGGGAACTGAGTTATGAGTAAAATTCCTGAAGACATAATACCACTTTTAGCTTATAAATTTATAGGTATATGGCACATAATTCTAGTTACGATATTATGGTCAAATGTTTTATGCAACTGTTATGCACAATGAAAAATAACTGTAACCCAGTTCCAATACATCAAATAGAGATTGAAATATGGATTGAGACGAGATTGGAATTTTTGGGTATAAGGTCACAACGATATTATTCGTATATCTAAAAACCCTTTAAATGTTTGATATCCCATATCACAGTACACTTGCATATCAATGCACTTCCTATCTTCTAGAAAAGAAACAAACCACAAATCACAAGATAATAAGTAAACACATTAGACAATGTAAAATAATTATAATACTCATCCATAGCTTGAGGGAACCCAGGTTCCGCCACATGCAGATGAAATATATTGCGCCATGGGGTTATCAACTATATCAAATAGAGATTGAAATATGGATTGGGACTCACTGATTGAAATTTTCATAGAATCTAAAATATGAAATATGAAAAATAAAAATTGAATTAGTAAGCGATTGGTAAAACTTGAAAATGCTATAATCAAAATAATACAATTAGGGGCGAGCATTTTGACCTGAATCACGACACCGAACTGGAGCCGTACCGAACTAGTACTGGATCCCGGCACACGGTACAGTACCATTACCACGTTATTAGCAAAAAAAAAAAACCCGGGATACCCAAAATGGTGCCGGTACCAAATGGGATAATACTGAGATTGGTGTCGAAATATAAAGAGTCAATTTTTTTCAAGTAAATACTTATCCAAACACCCTTGTGCTTGTTACATGCAAATTAAAGCGTCTAATGTACACGACCCACAACCAAACACACCATTTTAAGCTCTTAGGTGCATCCGTATATAATCAAATAACATGCTTTACATAAAACTTTTGTTCGCATAATCACGTATAACTAATAAATGAGGTTTTTTCTCCATTTTCTTTAATTTCTTAGATATGCATGTCTATACTAAATACTAATAGTCAGCATCATGATTGAAATGAAAACGTACATGGATTGTTCTCTATACATGGAAGAAAAAAACAATATGCTAACAAAAATTATATGAGTCCTAAGCACGTGTAAATGGTTCACTAGCTTATCGATCTTACACAAGTGATTTAATATATGAACAACATTCGCCTGAATTTCAATTTATTTTATATTATATTTTTTGCCAAATATTCTTCAAAAACGTTGAACTTTAATTTATTTTATATTATAAACCACTAGTAAGTGTACCTTTGTTTTTGCTGACATCCGTTACAGAAGCTTTAAGGCATAAAATCTATCAAAGGTGTTTTATTTATTTTATTTTATATTATATGGTAATACCTTTGTTTTTTTGTTGCTGCTACATAAGCGTTATGGCATGAAATCTAGAATTTTTTTTATTTTATTTTTTATTTTTATTTTTTTAACTTTAAAAAAAAGTGAAAACCTAGATTTGTAATGTTTCCAGGTAACAGGAACTGGCACTGGTACTGGAATCCCGTCCGGTACGGTACCGGTACACATTTTTATCAACAACATGAACAACATTTTTATGCTCGGGGAAAAATGGTACCACCGATTCGGGTACCGGTTTAGTACACATTTTTATACGGTACCGGTACACTTTTTTTATCAACAACAAAAAATGTACTATAATTTTCAGTGTAAAAATATTATTAAATCAATAGAATATCAAAATGCATACTAAATTACAATGTTCGAAAAATATTATTAAAATGGTAAAATTTCCTCGAGAACCAACATATAAACTTTTAAAATTTTTGATAAACTTACCATAGAAGCTAAAACCGTGTTTTATAAAATCGGACGATTTTTCAAAACAATATGCTAAGTGCTAATTCTATTATTTTATATTTATTAAATATATTTATATAATAATAATTATACTCTTTAAAGTTACATCACATTATTTCTTGAACATTTAGGTTTTTTTTATGTCTAAGTACTATTGTATTTTCTACCTTGTGAGATACTATAATAAACATTGTTAATAATTCAAATAAGTGCCAAAAAAAAAAAAAAAAAAAAGACTTATAAGGTGTACTTTTAGATAATTAATTTTTAACATGATGTAAGTGATTTTTAAAATTAGATATGGTGTTTTTATTTATAAATAACTTGCGACTATAAGTCATTGTTAGCTGTAGAAATCAATCGAATACTGAAATTATATTAATCAGATTCAAAACTCAACAATAAGATTACAAAACATTATATAGAAAATAACTAACCTAACCCTATGAACTAAACGAGCCAAACCCAACAGGCTTACGGGCCTTTATTATCTAACACCCTCTCTCAAACTCACAATGTTGCAGCTGTAACATTGAGAGTTTGTCAAACAGAAAACAAACTAAAACTGAAAAGCAAACGAAAAGCGGATGGTCCCAGAGAGCAAACGCGGTGCATACTCAAAACAGAGAAACACAATTACGGAGATGAACGAGAGCAGATTCAGGCATACAGATTCAGACAGGCAGATTCAGATTTAGATTCAGATTCAGACAGATTCAAATTCAAATTCAGATAGATTCAGATTCAGACTTAGACAAAACCAGGCAAACCAGATGTGAAACCACATGTGAAACCAAAACAAGTTGTTGATGTCGAGATGCTACACATAACTACTCAAGACATAGTCGGATTAGTTAAGACTATAACATCACCATCACCAACCTAATCCAATACCAAACTAGCCAACAATAATCTATTACAAACTGGACAAACATAACCGTGCATACTAAATACCAATATCGATACCGATCCAATACTAATACCAAAATATCCGCAATAAACAAATCAACTGAATGAGTGCATTACTTCCCAATAGACATACGATATTATAATCAAATATTAGTCAAGTCGTCTATGGTAACTTATAATAAAATAATCAGATCAAACATTAGAATATTCTACCATTCATACGGCAAGTTTTGTGGATACTTTCGGACTTGTGGACGTCGACTCTTCCAAAATCGTAAATTCAAACAATCGAATATTTTCTTGTTCAAAGAAAAAAGAAAAAAACCAATCGAACTTTTTTTTTCTTTCCATTTTTATCTTTTTTTTCATCATGACCTAGCTCTTGATACCATGTAGAAATCAAAGGAATACTAAAATTATATTAATCGATTCAAGTCAACAATAAAGATTACAAAACATTATATAGAAAATAACTAACCAAACTCTAGGAACTAAACGGGCTTACGGGCCTTTATTATCTAACATTCACCGCATACCTTCATAATATACCTGCTAGCATCTCTGTATTGCCAGAACATCACGTGGGTAATCTATAAATTTATATGAGTTAACTTGTTATTGCTTAAAATTATTCAAAACTAAAATTGTCGTTATCCACAACTTATTGTATCATAAAATATAGAATTGAAAAATATTTCTCGCTGAAAATTTTAATTGCAGGATACCCGCCGCCACAACGCGAGTTTATTTATTATTATGAAAAGTCCATGTCAACAATAGCATCCGTCGTTGTTATGCAAAGAGTAATATAAGTGAGACTAACATTAAGTGTATTTTACTTCGAGAGTCAATATCTTTAGCAAACGATATGTGGTTGTAATATGCATATATGGTCGTGTAGGGTCCTATGTCCTAATAGCCATTGCTTGAACGTGTGAATAAGGGAACTGGGAAAAGATCAAAATTCGTGAATAGACAAATTTATTATTATTATTATTATTTTAAATCATGGCTATATTAAAAACACCCCAACTATAAGGGGAAAAGGAAATAACACGAAGTGATTCCAAGATAGAAGCTAAAAATATACAAACTAATATGTCACTAAACTTTTAAAAAGATACCTAACAAAATTTTATTTTGTTCACTTGGGTTACTAAAGTTATGAAACATGACATTTGAGTAACTAAACTTACAAAAATATACATACAGATCAATGAACTTGAAAAACGCAACATTTATGTTACTTAACATATCAAAAAATTTGCGTTCAAGTCACTCCGATTAACATTGAAATTATAGAACAATATTCTTGCTTAATAGCTCAGTAAACTAGTGAACAAAATGAAAGTTCATTAGTTTAAGCGCATTTTTTTAAAGGTTTAGTTGCAATATAACGGCACATAATTGTATAGCAACACATAAATGTATAGTGACGGAATTTTATAGACTACCTCTCTAACTGCTTTGTAAATCTTGATTTACCTTCGTTAATCTCAAACGTAATAGTCTACCACTCTAATCTAGCTAGGCTAATTGTAATAACATCTGGCCACAAATGGAAGTGATCACTTATCACTTCCTAGATGTTCTCAATTACAAACACAATTCACTCACCCATTGATTACGTTAGCGTAAAATACAAAGTTGGTTAGAAACTTTGTACAAAAACTTGTGATTTTGTTTAAACATCCCATATTCTTTCATTAAAAGCTAGTTTGAGAAGTACCTACTGTATTCTTGCATTTTTCATCTATATCAAGCAATACCATTGCATAGACAACTTGCATGGTAACTATTTGAGTCCTTACATTTCAGATGCACTTGTCTAGTTAGCAATAAAACACAAATCGAATCAAGCATACTCACACATAAAGTCAATAAATATTAGAAATAAGTTGAAACTTGCCCCTCTAAAGAAAAGCATTAGATGTAACTCTTATATCTCATTATAAAATTAAGAAACAAAAAACACTTCTAAATATAAATATGTATAACCACCGGTGTTTAATAGCAACAATTAACAAGAACCACACCAGAGCTGTTTTTTTTAATCAGTTTATGCTACGCTTTCATAAGTAATACTAGCAAAACTTTACTCCAGTTTTCACCAGGAATTGGTGAAACCCAATGATGACTATCCCCACGTTTTTGCTAAGATTCAAGCTTTGCTTCTTTAGGCTCGAACCCAACTGTGTCTCCATGTAAATTCTAACCACAAACCCGAAAACATAACAGAACTAGTATTTGTTAAACAACTGTTGAGTTTGAGATATATGAATATACAATAAAACATATAGACACCACAGAGTACACAGCGGAAGACTTAAGATCATAACAAATAAATAATTAACTGAATTAAATACGTAACATACCTCTTGCAAATGTCAGATCTCTTGAACAAAGCAGATGAAGTGGTTTAAAGAGTTGTCCCTTACCGTTTTACAACTCAAACCAATTGGTGTAAGAATAGTGTCTTACTACCACGTTATTGTACGCACGAATTAACCAACGAATCAAGCGATTGCTAGATCTAACACAAGTCCTTGTTTTATGAAAACAAAACCAAACTCCCTAACTAGGGTGTTTGGCCGAGAATTGCAAGAGAGAGAGAGAGAGATCTAGGGTTAATTCAATGCACAAAGTTTTGAAAACCCAGAACCTAGCCTTGTTTATATAGTGTATGGAAACCTTTGGGAACAAGTTAGGGCTTGGGTTGAGAACCCTCCCCTTGGCCGGCCATGATACAAGCCCAAGAGAAACCCAAAACTTTTCCATTTCAAGATTTTCCATTTCTAGTCCTTTCTCTTTTCATTTAACGGTCGTTAGTTATTTTTCCGTTAAATACTTAACGATCGTTAAACGGACTTAATGTGCAATAATTAATCGTAAAATTAACATTAATCACTTAACTTTAATTCTCATTCGCTAATGTGTGCAATCCCGTGGTCACGAGTTCGAATCCGGACATTTACGTATTTGTAAATATATACATTTCCAACAACTCCCACTTGGATATGTTTACAAAACGTGAAATGACATTGGTTAGCGTCTAGCAACACGCCAATACCCCCGGTACAACTCGTGTATGGTTTTCTGGAGAAAAACCAAGTTTTGTTGATTCCTCATCATATTCATCCTTTTGTTTCTAATACCATGTTAATAAGAATATGGATCTCACTCATTTCTTAATTAACTATTCTTTTCTCGCTTTATGTGATTGATCAAGATTACCAATTCTTCCGAACATATTCCGAAGACCTTGGGCATGGCCATGCAAACATCTTAACAACCCTACGATGGGCCAAAGAAGATTATACTTCAAAATAAATTTGAAGGAAACAAATCCCATTTTGACTACAAGGTAAATCATAAATTTCGCAACACTTCGAAAACAACCCTTATAACTACCGATTCACGATAATAGCGTTAGATTGCTTCATAAAAAATGCACTACATCCATGACATATCTCTAAGAGGATAAATATCCATGATGTACTTAATGTCTAAGATCCATAAAGTACCATCATGTGGGTGGGATAAGTCCTATACTCAATCCATTGAATATCATCTGAAATTAGTCATGCTACGCATCAATATACTTTCAAGTATATTCTAACTAATACTCAGATTTGTCTTAATTCAATATTATTCCATGTTATTGATCGACAGCGGACTATTTAGAATAACTTAAGTTATTCAAGGATTTAAACATGCAAATACAGGATAACATTATAATAAATGAATAAATATAACAAAATACTTTATTTCACTCAAATAATAATGTTTACAATATCCTTTATCCAATTACTAAATAGATCAACGCATGATAATTCTTAGTTAATGAATTTTGCCTCAAGTCATGATAATCATACTTGTTGACAGGGCATAATTTCAACTAACTTTGATCTATAGGAATTTTGAGAATACTTATTTCAAGAATTCAATAAGTGAATTTCTTGTATGTGTTTACACATATCTTGATATTGTCATATCATTCCATAAGGTGCGTAATAACAATGAACCACCCTTTTATGACAATCATTTTCCAAAACTTACAGTTTAAAGCATTCTTTATTCTTTAATGTATAATGCAACTATGCCCTTAGCGGAACATAATTAGTCAACATGGTCATCATCAAGGATACCATGACTAGAATTGAGTGTCATCTCAATTATACTAGCATCATTGTGTACGACAATATGCTCTTTAAACATCCGTAAACTTTGAACAGTTATAGTTAATGTTGGTGCCTACCAAAACTCAAGTTTGTTGGCAATGACAATTATGAAACACTTGTCATATTTTCATCCATAGAATCTAGGAGCATCCAGACTGTGGAATGTGATTCTAGATCCAAACATATTTCTTTTAAAATATTTATTACACTAACAACTTTCAATGTTTTCAAATCATCTTGTAACCAAGCATGACACAACAATCTTATACCCAACATGATGTACATGATGAATCTTCAAGTTAGACTTTAAGATCCCATTCATATTCTATCTTGTCAAAGATATGTATTTATCATGTTTTATTTAGACTCATTTATTTACCGCATATGTTCATGGTAATAAACATATATTCTAATGTTGTATGTCTTATTTCCAAAGATTATTTGAATTCATAAAACTACTTTGTTTTACTTATCGTCCTCGCAAAAGTAATTCAAGAACAAAGAGTTTGATATTCATTGTCAAAATTTCATATCAATGAAACTAAGTATGACAATTATAATCTTTATACTTCTATTTAATGTATCTAGAAAAGAATATTCAATCATAGTTAATTGCTTAAATATGATTAATATTATTATCACTAGACATGCATTAAGTATGTGTACAATATTGTCCATATGATTTCTACACAAAGATTTAAACCACTAGGGTTTCCATCATTTGAAGAAACTCATTTTCATTATTAAGATAAACCAAGTATCTAAAGTTGATTATCTTTATGGACAGCATATCAACATTCATAGTATGATTGATTTACCACAATTCAACATTTGGTAAATTTATCATTATAATTAACAGGCTTACCATGATCCTGTAACTCATAATCCTCAGCATATTAAATATCTGAGATATCCTTACAGATCTATGAATGACAATTCCATCATATTGAGGTATGTCATTTACATGTTTAACCTCATCATGATATTTGCTAGTGTATTTTAGAACATTATATATTTTGTAATTTAATCTTTTAAGATCTAAACAAAACTCCCACTTGCCTTTAACAATTTAAAGATTACCTTTAAATAGTTTAGCAAGTAGAGCAACAATACATTGTTCTCTTTTGGGATATTACAAAAAACATTTATTGGTTTGTTACAACCCACTTTACAAGTAGTTTAACAAATTCAGAACTTCATTATAAGACTTAATGCGATTCATCACTTTCCATAAAAATGGTGTCTTATTAATCTTCTAGGTTGGAGTCTTATTGAGTATATTCAATCTATACTCAATTTACTAACCTTGATAACTTTTGGAAGAAACTATAGTTATCTTGAATCAAACAATGCTAATAAATTTTGATTCTTCTAACTGAACATACCATAAGACTATGGTATTTCATTAGAATTAATATTGTAAGATTAATCTAACAATATTTAAGATAACCATCTACTCTTTGGTTTATCCTATTTACCAACAAAGTAAAAGTTAATGGTACAATAGAATTACTAAATCAATTGCATGCATTATAACTCAAGTATTTTGACCAAATCAAAAGACATAATGCTTATAATCCCACTATACGTTATAAGTCATTGATCAACTCATTGACTTCATGCATATGTCTTAAAATATAGCAAGTTAACGCCTTACTTTATATTGTAAGTCTCAGATGAAAGACTTCATGTTTGTGACTTTACAAAGAAGTCATAAACATGTATAATTAAAGTAATTATGAACACCACCGGGTTTCAATAAATAATTTCAAGTTAATATTTACTACATATATTTATGTCATTCAACGAATACTTAAAATCAAAGTAGTATTAGATTACTTCATTTAATTATGTCATTCCATGAAATGTTCAACGAAGAAACCGCAAAATCATCCATGCTCGCTCTCACGACACGTGGATATTTTACCTTGAGCTACAATCTAGTTCACGTTCTCATGTAACGTAAATTGTAATTACAAGTGTTACTTAAATATTGAATGACATAAATATTTAAAGTAGTCTTTGTTATTATCTTGACACATGTTTTGAATAGGGCAATCATACACATTTAAATGTATAATTCCTATTAGAACGTTACTCTCTTACCTTGCGGTCAAGAGAATCCATTTAAATCATATTTATATGTGTTGTACCTTGCACACAATAAATATTTCTCCCACTTGTGCATGGAACAACATCATGTAGCATATAAACAACACGATACACGTTCGTTTATTTTATTAATATGATTTGTGTCATAGATATAACTAGTAGATATAAGACTATATTGATTTGTAAGGAAACGCACATGCCAATCCTTAAAAACATAAGTGCCTACAATTGGAAAGTAATTATCTACATGATATTCAAGAGATAATTTGGATTACTACGCAGCAAATAAGGCTTGTAGCTCCCACTGAATTAGAAATCATTATAACAACTTCTTATTCAGTAATGCAACACAAATGCTCCCACTGAATTTGACAACATTGTAAGTGTTTCATAACCAGTGAAAACAACTTGCTTGCTTTTTACTTTCTGTTGGAATCACTCCTAAACCTAAATCAAGTGTTAGTAATTCACATGTAATAGTTAGCTTAATTATGGCCTTTATGTTTGTTATTAGCCTTAAGCTTATGTAGAAGGCCCATGAGCTTAGGCCCAAGCCCATAAAGGAAAGGATGGGAACTAGGAGTGTTGCCCTAGCTTCCTCCTATAAATACTCTTGTATAACCCTCACTGAGGGTTGGTTGTTCAATGCATTTCTCATTCACTCAGACGCTTAACCTTTCTCATTTAATACGCATGTGTTTGTGTGTGTTGTTCATCCGCCTCTCTTCTTCTCTATTTCTTTCATTGAAGCTTGTGTTGTAAAACCGGTGACCTAACAATGGTATCAATCGCCAAATAGTTGGGTTAACACTTTCGCTTTTGAAGTTTTTATTTTCGGTCTTACGCGTAAACGTGGTTAACACTTTGGATCGCTTAAAACACGGTTTTTACACTTTTAATCCAAGATTCTTGTACTTTCAATGTTTTAAGGTGTTAAAATAATCGCTTTTGGCAAAAGTTTCAAACTTTATGCGTGGATCATAGTTTTAAGCTTGTTTTGTTCGTGGGTGTCGTTTCACGCAGAACTGCTTAGCCGCTTTTGGTTCATCAAGTTTCACACTTTTGTGTTATTTTGGTGATATTGAAGCTATTCCATAACAAAAATCGGTTTAGAAACAACTCGGGCAAAAGTCATCTACGAGTAGAACTACGCGTATCAAAACCCTAGTTCTACGCGTAACATTATCCGTGGTTTGATCTTCGCTTTCTGGTTTACTCCGTGTTTTCTTGCTTGGATAAGCCCGAAAATACGTCGACTTTGGATATCTTTTGCACCGTGATAGTGTAAAAGATCACTTGGGATAAAACCCAAACCACGCATAAGCATAAACGCCACGCCAGAAATCCCACGCATAAGATTCATCTTATGCCTAAGCCTAGTCTTACGCATAAGGTAATCCTACGCCTAAGTTTCTACGCCTAACTTTGTGTCACGCATAACTTTAGTGTCTTTTCCCTACTTACGCCAGAAGCTAAACCTACGCCAGAACTCTTGATTGTTACGCGTAACTTTGGTGTTTTTACGCATAAGTGCTACTTGGCTATTGTGATTTCTACGCCTAAGGATACTTCATCAACAACGGTTCATTCGACTACAAAGATCTATTTTATAACACAAGTTTATCAACATGTCACAACCACCATACTCTAACTATTTCCTTACACTTATTCTCAACGACAACAACAACTAAGTCCACAACATCAACAATGGAATCAACAACAAGCAATTTATCAACAACAATTTAATCAACAACATACTCCACAACTTGAGCAATTCCTCCACCACAAATGGTTCAAACACCACCAAGTCTTCAAGTTCAACCCTACACAAACGATTTCAATCAACATCCATCAAGGAACACTATGAAGGAACCCACTTGGTTTGCAAAGATGTGTGAAGCTTTAAGCGACCAACAATCAATTCATGAGGTGGATCACTGATAGACCTCCAATGCTCACTCCAGAAACTACGATCAATGGGTAATTCAGCTTCTTTAGGTTTTGTGATCCAAGAAGCCACATGGAAAGTTCTTAAAGAAGGTTATCTTGAAGGTCCATTTCAAATGCCTATTGTCATTATACCCGGAGATCCTAATGCTAATCCACCAAGAGATGAACAATCAAACATTGCTACTGCATGCACCTCAATCCAATGTAACTTCTACACTATGAAGTCGATGAGCTTGCAATGCAATATATCCTCTTAGGATTACCAAACCTAATTCTTCAAGTGTTGATGCTCAAAAGATCGCAAAGGCAATGTGGAACACATTCATCTTCTTATGGAAGGATCTGCACTCAATCAAGAGGACATGGAATCCAAAATTTACTTGGCTTATGAACACTTCATGATTGAACCCGAGAGACACTAGAGTCTTATCATCATCGATTCCCGACATCATAAATGATTTGGATAAACACAACATCATCATGCCAAGAATTGCGCTAATACTAAGTTTCGAGTAGTCTTGGTACCGAATGGGAGAAGTATGTCATTTTTCTCCGCTGCTTAAGAACATGCATCATTCTACATACGGATTGTTGTACAATTACTTGAAGCCTCATCAAAAGGAAGTTGATAAGGAAAGGATTCTCCGTGCTCAAATTGCTACACATCCGAAAAATCAACAACTTGCCTTGTATGCTCAAAACAGTTATCCTCCTCAACAAGCAACTCAACCAACTGCCTCAGTCACACCAAACGATCAATCACAACAACCTCAACAAAATCAATTGGTTCCTTACAACAACAACAATGATTAAGCACTTCATAGTCAAACTAATGAGGAATCCGATCCGCTCAAGCATTGCAACAAGGATTTGTTATGATTGCTAATGCTTTTAGCCGTTATACCAACAAATCCAACAATCGTATTCGCTCTCATCTAATACACGAAATCAGTCATGAACAATGGACAAGTTGAAGTTCGTAATCGTGGTTATGGTCGCCGATGGGAGGTGGTCAAGGGTTTAATGCTATGGGTAGGAACAACAATGAGCTCAAGTGGTGGAATAGGAAATGCTCGTAATGGGTTGAATGGTCTTCGATGCTACAACCGCAATGAGAAGGACAATTGGCTAATGCATGCCCAAAGCCGAGGACTAAGGGCGTGCTTATTTCAAAGAGGCTCTTCTTTTGGCTCTTAAGGATGAAGTCGTGGAACTCTCACAAACAAAGAAAAGAGTTTTATGGCGATGCAAACTCGATGATGATATGGAGGACTTGCAGCTAATGCATTTTTATGTTAATGGCTAATATGCATGAGTTACACATGAGTGACACAGCCCAAGTGTATGACATCGATGGCTTGTCTCGTGCCCAACAAACCATATTTATCTCGATCTAATATCTCCGCCAACATCCGAATCCGCAAGGCTCAAAGTGTTCAAAATGAGTCATCTACATCTAATTCGACGATTTTCAATTAGACCTCAGTAGTTACATTTGACAATCAAGATGACCTTATGGTTTCCTTTGACAATCAAATTGACTCGTGGTTATACTTGAGGATCTAAATAATGATCATGTGGTGACTTCCGCTGAACAAGCCGAACTTTTGCCTCATCCGATCTTGCTCTTTACTTAAAGACCAACAATCCCAAATTGAAGAATGTTGTGCATTAAATCGGGACTTAAAAAGTAAAATGCATCATAACCAAGGATTTTGAATGTTTACAAATGCAACTCAACTTTTCAAAACTCAAGAAAACCGTGAAAAAGGTTTTGAAGCCGCTTTGCTAAATCTCATCAAAACGAAAAATATTTAGAAAGACAGATCGTGATCTAGCCACTCAAGAATGATTTGTTGTCCGAGATAGAACAATCAAACATGAACATAAAAGCAAATTAACACTCTCACCTTGGCAAATCAAAAAGCTAAGGTGAGTTGTTAACTTGTCAAAAACAGTTCTCAGACACAAAAAGCATTCAACGAAACGAATAGATGATCATCTTGAAGAAATTATCGGCTTTCAAAAAAACTTAAAGAGTTTAAAACTGTTGTTTACAAACATGGTGAGTCAAGAATCGCTATTGAAAAGTTTACATTAAAACCCAATCCAAATGGATATGGACCAATCTTGCCGATTATAAACCTAAGCTTTCAACCAAAGCATTCATACCAAATCTCAAGTTTCCGGTCGCGAATATAAAATTGATAATTCATATGAGTGTTGTTGAATATCATCGCCAAGAGGAATTAGATGCGTAAGACGAGTCGATCAAAATTAAAAGCTGCTGTTTACAACAAACCTTTTAATTATTCAAAACCGTCACTTTCGTCACAACGGATTCTTCTAACACACCAAGGATTATCATAAAACGTCTCGAGTCTTCTAATGTTAATCCCCAACCGATTATGCACAAATTTATGGTCCTTTACCTTCCATCGCTGAAGTAAACTCAAAACCGAAAATCGCAAAATTCTTAGATATTTTGACATTTTCATGGTCGACCTCAAAACTTTAGAACATGAGATAGAATATCATTCAAATCAAAGTTCAACACTTTCAATCGCTTTGGCGAGAACAAAGAGACATTTTTCGAAAAATCTTTTACCAAATGTTAAAAATTTGAAAATTGTGCATTGTCTTGGGAACGGACTTTCATAAGGAACTTGAGTGATGAAGGTCGCCGAGAAAACCAAACATCTATTTCTAATACTAAACGTAAAAGAAAATGTTAAGAAAAGATGTTGATCGACTCTTGAAAGATGTTATCCGTGTTGATATCCATAATGTTGTGTTATTCAATTCTTTGTCACATGCATCCGATTATATCTCTCACGACATCGTTGATAATGTTGTAAATGCATGAGAATACCGATAATGTGCTTCGGATCGAGTCCTTAAAAGTCGAAAATAAACGATCGACAACGAACTTTCCAATGCAAAACGTCGCCTTAATTGGTGTCAAAAGATATTCACAATCAACAACTTGTTTTTCAAAACAAAATCGCTCGATTCGTGCAAAATATTCTCGATCCTAAAATTGAGCAATCGAATGATCAAAACGTGTCTTTGAAAAGTCAAATCAAAATATGAACAAGAACTTGTAAAAGTTAAACAGAATATGGTGTCATATTTGATTTACTCAATAAGACTCATCATGAAGCATCAAACGAACTTGATCATTATCTTGCACACACTAGAGAAGTCATGAATTTTGCTGGTAATATTCGTTCTGAAAATCAAGATTTGATTTACACTATCTTTAAGTTAAGAGAAATGTTAGGAAAGTATGAACAACTTCCGCCTACCGTGATTAAGAGAATAGCACCAGTAACACTTAGTAATCGTGAACCTAGAATCCCTATTGCCAAATCACAAGTTGCTAACGTGCTTCATTCTACTGAAACAGGAATAGTTGCATCTTTTCCAAACATCCGCACTTCACATCCTAGGAGCACTACATCGAAGAATAGGAAGTTGCGACTTAAGAAAAGATCAATAAGGAATGCTAAAGTAGAAGAACAACCTAGGACTATGAATAAGACTCACGTTGCTTCCACTATAGATATTGCGTCTCCGAAAATGTAATAGAAATAGTGATGTAACGAATGCTAAACCTTTAAGTACTTTTGATGTTCATCGATGCACCTTGTGTTATTTGTCGTAAAAGTATGAATTCGATTGTCATGACAAATGTGTTTCTAAAGCTATCATCTCGTTAACGGAATCCTAAGAATCGAATACCTCTAAGCCCACTAATCATTCTAAGTCTCGCTTGGTAGACCGCCTTCTTTAGATTCTAAGGCAAACATTGCGCCTCGTAGCTCCAGCCACCTCCTAAGAATGTAGTACCACCTAGTGCATTCACTAAGACTAAAGCAAATACTAGTTGGAGATGGCGAAATGGATATATAACACACTAGGATTTAAATGGATGCCTAAAGTTATTGATGTGTGTATGTCTACTATCATCGCTCCGAACCCTCTAACATTTCTGTTTCACATCTACTTCTATTCCATCCGTGTCGCCCGTGTAATGCAGTGATAGAAATCATTCTCTGATTGTTGATATGGATGTTCCCGACACATGATGACAGCAACCTTAAATTGTTATCAAACTTTATTGCAAAGTTCATTGGCACCGCCGATTCGGAATGATCACTTGCACTATCATGGGCTACGGAGACTATATCAATGGGAACATCGAAATTAAAGGTGGTTTATTATGTGGAAGGCCTCGTCACAACTGCCTTTAGTAGGTCGATTACGTGATGGAGATTTGGAGGTTTCTTTCGTGGAGAAATCTTGTTTCATTCGTGATCTACAAGGAACGACCTTATGTCCGCTCGCGTAATTCTAGTCTCTATACTATCTCTATGCAAGACATGGTTGCTTCATCTCCATCCGCTACTTTCAAAGGCAACATCAACCAAATCCGGCTATGGCACCGCTGCTCTCACATCTAAACTTTCAAACCATCACCAACCTTGCTCGACACAAACTAGTTGAAGGTCTCCCACGATTCCTAGATTCTAAAGATCACCTTTGCTCACCGTGAACAAGGAAAAGCACTCGTGCTCATTTTCCTTCAAAGGTGGAACACAACACTCAAACATGTGCTTCATCTTCTTCAAATGGATTTATGTGGCCCAATGCGCATGCAAACGATTAATGGCAAACGCTACATCTTGGTAATAGTTGATGACTACTCACGCCGACTTGGGTCTACTTTCTTCAAGCAAAGACCAAGCTCCAAAGATGATCATCACCTTTCTCACAAAAATACGTGTTCAGCTCCGCAACACCGCCGACTAATCGTAACGTATAAAGGAACCGAATTTGTTAACCAAACCCTTCGTGAATTTTATGAGAAAGGGGAATTCAAGATCAAACATCTATTGCACGCACACCGTAACAAAACGGAGTTGTTGAAAGACGAAACCGAACGTTAGTGGAAGCCGCAAGAACAATGCTAATCAATGCTAAAATTCCAGACACTTGTGGGCGTAAGTCGATCATCGCATGCTATACTCAAAACCGTTCTATGATCACAAAACGCCACAACAAAACACCTTCGAGCTTGTCCACAACCATAAACCGAATCTCAAACACTTTCATGTATTTGGATCCCTTTGCTATCCGAATAATGATCGTGATGATTTTGGAAAGCTCAAAGCCAAAGTCGACATTGAGTCTTTATTGGATATTGCGAGAATTCTAAAGGTTACTGGATATGGAATCATTGTACAAAACAAAGTTATGGAAATGATTCATGCTCATTTTGATGAACTTACGAAATGGCTTCCGAGTATAACACTTAGAACCCGGTCACAACCGCTTAAACTTCCTCAAACCCCATCATCACCGAACAAAGCCCCACCACTCGTCAACAAATGGAAAGGTTATTTGTCTACTGCTCGGTGAGGATATTGATGAACGTGCTCTGTGTGTATCCACTGCTCACCGCTCAACCCGATACTACTCTTATACCGATACACCGCTACAACAACTATCGCTGAAGAACCACCACCTGACTCCACCACAACAGTTGAACAAACCGCTTCCAACAATGATGAACCGGTGATGATGTTCTTAATGAAGTACCCCACCGCAGATTTTGATCCAAATGCGTTCTTTAACTCGTTTGCTAATGACATCGGTGCACCTGATGTCGCGAATCATCAACAAACCATTTGAATCCTCGAATCGCACAATGTATACCAACCTCAACCTCTACACATCGATGGACAAAGATCATCCTCGGCAAATATTATTGGCAACCCGAATAAACCGCGTTACGAGACAACGCCTTCACACAGATGGTGAATATTGCATTTATGCACTCACCGTCAAGTTATCTCACGCAAGCTAGTCACTTGTGAATGACCAACTCAGAAACTCAAAACAGACATACACCAATGCAATTTAAGATCGGGAGAATACGGTGGATTCCCGGTCGTTATGTCCCACGGAGGATGACCGTGTTTAACACAATCGATGTCGAATGACCACTAAGGATAGTGATCGAAGGTTTTGGATGGATAATTACCTAAAGAAAAGATTTGTAAATTACAGCGACTTAAATGCAAATTAAAAGAAATAAAAGAGTTAAAATCTATTAAATAAACGCTATCACTATAATTAAAATGATGTTTTTGTGATTTTTTTTAAAACAAAATATCTTAAATAAACTATTTTAACTAAAACGTAAACTCAAATTATCTAGAAACGTTACTTAAAATGGAAACGTACGTTATTTGCAAAAATTACGCTGGAGCGCAAGCAAAAACGTAATTTTTATGAAATAAAAAGCTCACAGTGTAAAACTAATTTTATTACGCACTATATGACAAAATAAAATTTTAGAAAAAGATTTGTATTTTTTACTTTTATATTTTTATTATGATTTAATTACTATAAACACTAATTAATTGATTAAAATATTAAAACTAATTAGAAAAATCTCAACTTTTACGTAAAATACTTAATACTAATACGATTTAATAAAAATACTAAACCGAAAAAGCTATACTAAATAAGCTAGGAATAAGCTAATTAAACTTAATAAGCTAAACTGTAAAATGTATATAAGAGATGAGTTGTGTAAGCTTTTAACGAGAAAGACCCATATGCTGGTAAGGAGTGTGTGTAGTGGTCGGGTGGCCGAGATCAAATCCCAAAGAAGGGCACTTTTTGTAAACTATTTTTTTACTTATTAACCACAAGAAAATAAGCACTTTTTGTAATCGCAACTTCTTTTCAAAACCACTAATAAGCACTTATATAAGTCGAGATTTCATCACGTTAACTAATGAAACTGAAACAAGAACAAGATTTAAGCTAAATAGACTTGTAAACTAATGAATAAGCCAAAAGAAACTTAGGAATAAGCTACTTAACTGTTAAAAAGCTAGTTTTATAACTGAATAAACACAAAGACTGCTAATAAGCACTGATTTCAGCTGTAAATAAGCATAAGTGATCACTGTTACACAGTACAATGTTTAAATCACTAGGCACCTTCTAGCTATTTTTTAAGCACTTGAATAAGCCACAAAATGAAAACAAACACTGCACTTAAGTAGTTGACCAAGTGAGCTATCCAAAAAGCTAATTTGCAAAGATTGGCTTTTAATAATGAGCTTTTGAGAAGCTTTTAGAAAACTAAAAAAAATCACTGAGTAAAGACTCAGTGAATGCTGAGTTTTGGAAAAAACTAAAAAGCTATAGCAGCCTACTCAAATAAGCTAAAAAGTGAAAAAGTGAACTTGGAACCTTAAGTTGGCTTGGCTAGCTATCCCAAGAACCAAGTATCACAAGCTGAGACCAACTGATAAGCTTTTTACAAGCTTGTGAAAAAGATGGCAAAGCTGTGCACAGGGCCTTATTTGACTTTTTAAGAAAACTAAAAGCTTGACTTTTTTGAACTTCTGATTGATTCTATGGATTGAATAAGATGTTTTAAGTTATATTAAGACTAAATTAAGCTATGTTACTAAATTCCAAACATGAAATAAGCACTTGATTTCTCAATTCCCTCAACAGTTTAATGAAATAAGAAAGATTGACAAGAGTTTTGACTTTGGCTATTAGCGAGGCAATGTTATGACCGAAATGAGCTCAAGTATACTTAATAAGCATGAACCAACATATACTAAACTCGAATAGACCTTTGAGATGATTAAGCCTTAGATCCAAACACACTCGTATCAACTGCTTTGCAAACAAATTTAAGCTAACTGTTATAATGATCAATGCAGTAATCAAACCGACTTTATATCACTTAAAGACTTCTATTAGAATGATTTTAACTACTTGAGACCTTTAAAACAAATTATGCTATTGAACTTGAATTTACTTACATTTGTCCATAGCCACAGTGGCTCGCATAAATGTAACCAATGAACCCAAGGACTACTACCCTATCAATTCCAACCCAGTACACAAAATCAACCCATTTCAAGCTCTGAATCATCCCAAATCCTTCTGCATCAATTTTTGCCCTTTCTTTGACTTTTGTTGACCTGATTTCGAAGTTGCTTGAAAATGAATTCTAAGCTTATCAAAAAGCTATATTAGCTTAAGTAAACCTTTTTGACTATTGAAATAAGCTTATTGAAGCTTGTTAACAAGAGTTTGAATTGGAGATTTGCAACAGTAAGCTCAAAAACTTGAAATGTAAAGGAACCATAGAATTAAGCTTTCAAACCGAGTTATAATGATCAAAAGTTTAATCTTAATACAATACAACTTAATATTACGATTGGTGAGCTAATTAAAACTTTTAAAGAAAATCGACATACATAAAATTTAAAAGCTGTTACTTCTTCTCTCTTGCACTTCTCTTCTTTTATGCTTCGAAATGTTACACGTGGCCTTCTGATGCAATCCCACCTCATTTTAGAACCAATGGAAGAGTCTTGAGTGTATTACCTGTTTTTCCATTTTTTTGGCGGGAAATGCCTTTTTGACTTATAAGCACTGTAACAGGCAAGTAGGGGGGGTGGCATTAATTGTGGGTGGCTAGTGATGATAAGGAGTGGAGAAAGGTGAGGCTGAGGTGATGGGTTGCAGGCAATGGTTGGGGAAGCAGGAGGTGGAAGAAGATAAGCAGTGGCGCGTGTTTCTGGATTTTGACTTATTTTGACCAAGGGGTCAAAATTGGTTTTGACAGGGGGGTCACAAAGGGGTTTAGGCAGGGGTCAATATTGTTTTGACAAGGGTTTGGAATTAAATAAATACAAGGACTAGTTTTGTAATTCTTCAAACTTGAGGGGCCATTCCCGTAATTTTCTCAAAGTTAATACAAGGACCAATATTGACAAGCTTCAAAAGTACAAGGACCGCTTTTGACAATTTCAAATTTTCCGTGGACCAACTTGACAATTTTGAAAGTTCAGTGGACCTTTCTTGCTATTTACAAAAGATTTATTCAAGGACCATTTTCGACAAGTTAAAATATTTCGGGACCTTGAATAACATTTTTCTTTATTTAGATTTACCAGGACCTGTTTTAGACAACTTTTGAAACCTGGGGACTAAAACCGCCAATTATGCAAACTTTATACGTTTTTCACCAGATTTTGATATTTTTGCATTTAAAACACATAAAACACTAATTTGTGATATTTTTATCATTTTGATGCGTTTCTGAGTGTTTTCAGATGTTTTTGCAGTTTAAATAATACAAAAATTATGAGTATTTAGACACTCATCATCTGCCAAGCCTAAAAACATTAAAGACGCAATGACAAAAGACAACTGGATTGAATCCATGCAAGAAGAACTCAACCAATTCAAACGTCTTGAAGTATGGGAACTGGTTGAAAGACCAACAGGGTCTACGCCATTGGTCTCAAATGGATTTGGAAAACAAATTGATGTCAAGGGCGTAATCCAAACAAGTCACGTCTAGTTGCTAAGGGTTATCGTCCGAAGAGGGAATAGACTTTGAAGAATCTTTTGCTCGTTGCTCGCCTTGAGGCTCTTCGATATTTCTCGCGTCATGCTCATATGAATATGACGGTCTTCGGATGGATGTCAAAACTGCGCTTTCAACGGACAACCGAAAGAAATGGTTTATGTCACCAACCGCCAGATTCGTTGATCCCGAGTTCCCGAACCATGTCTACAAACTAAACAAAGCTCTTTATGGTCTCAAACAAGCTCCTCGGCATGGTACGATAAGCTATCATCTTTCCCATTGCTAATAATTTTACCAAAGGTTCGGTCGACCCTACTCTTTTATACAATATCACGGGCACATATCTTAATTGTTCAAATTTACGTGGATGACATCATTTTGGGTTCACACATAAAAGTACTCAATCGCTTTTGCAAAACTAATGAAGAAAATTTTGAAATGTCCATGATGGGTGAACTTAATTTCTTTCTAAGTCTACAAGTTCATCAATCACCCCGTATTTTCGAGTCACCCAAATATGCCCTTGAATTGTTAAACAAATTTGAATGAAAACCTCGTGACACTTATGCCACACCAATGACTCATACCAAGAAGCTAGACCGATTTACATGGGAAAATTGTCAACCCCACAAAATACTTATAGTATTATTGGGTCTCTCATGTATCTAACAACTAGCAGACTGATATTGTCTTTGCCGATATCTTTGCTCCCGCTATCGATCGCGACCAACTGAAACCCACCTCTCGAGGCTAAAAGAATCCTCGATACATCAAGGAACCATTAACTTGGGGATCCGTGTCCGAAGGATTCGGTTTTGAACTAATCGCTTTTCGTGACGCGACCACGCAGGATGCTTAGATTCACGGAAAAGTACTTCAGAGCACTACAATTTCTTGGTGATAAACCGTGTCCCGCAATCGAAGCGGATTGTACATCGTTATCAATCGAAGCAGATTATGTAGCCATGTCCGCGTGTTGTGCTCAAGTCATCCGGATGAGAACACAACTCAAAGACTATGGTTACGTGATTTGATGTAATCCGATGTCTGCGACAATCGGAGTGTTATTGCGATCTCGTGCAACTCGTTCGAGACTCAAATCAAAGCACATCGATCTTCGCTATCATTTCATCAAGGATCATGTGAAGCAGTACAGTTGAATTATACTGCGAGTACAGAATACCAATTGGCGGATCTACTCACCAAAGCCTTGCCTCCCGCTAGGTTTAATGAGTTGGTCCACCGGATTGGTATGAGGTGTTTGACTCAAGAGGAACTAGATGACCTCTTAAAACAGCCTTAAAACCCGTCAAACACCAAAATCTCTTTTGTAAATATTTTTTCAAAAATAAAATACAAAATAGAAAATCGATAAAACAACAAAAATATTCTTCTATCTATATTTCTTCAAACATGTCAAGTACATTTCTTCCACAATACTCAAATCTTTCAAAATTCAATATTTTTACGATCAAGTGTTGAGGGGAGAAAATAAATTTTAACTGCTTCAAAATATCTCAGTACTTGCATGTTATCCTATCCCTTGTTTCCTTTATCAATGGTGGTAAATTTTCTCGTTCATTGACACCCTCGACTAAAATTTATAACCTTTCATTATTTTCTTAAGTCAAGGGGGTGTGTCGTCAAGTTTCGTTCTTAAAATCTTTGTTTGGTAACCAAAATGGAAGTTAAATGCTTTGGATGAAAAAGGAAAAGGTGGAGGGACCAAAACTGTCAAAACGTTAAAGTTATTTTAAATAAAAATACCCCACCAACCTCATTTAATTCATCACAATTAATATTTCACCTAATACCATCAACGATCCAAAATTGTTTGACAAATCCGTGTTTCAGATCTTCAATTTGTAAGTGTTTTTGTGTTCCTAACAAGATTACAAACAATGGTTTTAAATCGTTTGGAAAATTAACGGTTAGATATTAACCTATGGTCGATTTTGTGTTCTACGCGTATGCGTATGAACACATAATCTTGATTGTGTGTTTGTGACTAAAAGGATAGTGTCAAAATGCTTTAATAACATCAATGATACCTTTTCTATCCTCAAAACGAACCCAGATTCACGAATTGAGTGATTGATAACACTCAGATTGTGCATGTTTTTAGTAGCATTGTGTGTACTTTTATATCTGTTATTTGGTTATATTTGCGTGATTTTAGTACTTAATCGTATCTAGAGATGTTTGTCTAGTATTTATAACCAAGTGCGTGGAAATGGAGGAAAATGTGAAATATGCACTAATCAAGATTCCCGTTTCAGAAAGCTAAATCTCAAGTACCTTTGAAGACCTTAGTGATTGAAGAACCAAGTTCTACAAGACAGAGTGAAGTGAAAAGATCAAATTTTGTATCTCGAAGATCCAACCGATCCGTTACACCTTCACCGGATCGGTTGGAATTTGGTCGAATTAATGTTTTGCCATAACCTACCGATCGGTCGAACCCGCAACCGGATCGGTCGGCGTGTTATTATTGAAGACCAGCCGGATCGGTTGGTCGATGACCGATCCGGTTGGAGAAGCCGCAGCTTGTCAAATCTTCATCACTAAGCTTCCCTTTGCATCCAAACGATTCTAGGTCCTTCCTTTGGTGTATTCTAGTCCCTTCCTCACTCCTTGAGGCCAAGTTAAGCATTTAACACCCTAGGCCTTAGAAATAGTATAAATAGAGGCTAATTGTGAGCATATGAGACACACCTCAATTACAAAGCTCTCTACTCATCAAACCAAGCCTTAACCTCTTAAAATTGTCCTTAGAAATCCGAGAAGTTTGAGTTCCGAAGTTCCACCT
The DNA here is from genome assembly GCA_022545495.1 of Chrysanthemum lavandulifolium. NCBI lineage: Eukaryota > Viridiplantae > Streptophyta > Magnoliopsida > Asterales > Asteraceae > Chrysanthemum > Chrysanthemum lavandulifolium. The sequence goes on from CM040238.1 coordinate 312,790,418, forward strand.
TTGGAGGCCAAAACACCAAGAAGTCCACCACGATCCATTGGGAATCATTACTCGTCATTTGTAATCTTATTCCAAGCATTGTAAGACTTTTAATCATGTTTTCTAATGATCAAAGTTATGAGTTTATGTTCATGTTTGTTATGAGTGGCTAGTTTCTTTATGCACTTGCTTAAATGATGTTGATTATCATATGATTAGTTAGTGATTGTGTTAACATGTTTTAATTCAATTTCAAGTTAATTCTAAGATCCAATCATGCTAAAGTTTCATAGTGACATTTGTTAATCAAGTTTGGCTAATTGGTAGTAATCGTTGGGGTCGAAAGAACTTCGTGTTGTTCAACTAGTCATAATCATTTTGTCTATGGATGATTGTTTTTACCCATTATTCTTGATTATACAAAGGAACTAAGGTGTGGTTGTAATAGAAACGCTTTTTGATTATCAAATTGGATTGGTTGGAAACATCTAAATGGTCGTAAGATTAGTTGTTGAGAATCAATTGTAGCCTTTTGTCTATGATCGGTTACCTTTTGTATTGACCATTTCTTAAGCAATTTGATGAACAAGTGGATGTTTTTGTGTTTAAGTTTATGTATGTAGACTTATGAAACTTGAATTGATCTTGAATTGATTGGTTAAACTTAATGCTTGTTTTTATAAACTAAACTCTTGATCAAAGTTTGACTTGTAAGAACAATAGATTAGTCTTTCAACTAATTATCACAACCAACATGTTAAGAGGTTAACACAATCACATTAATCTATGATATGAAACTAGTTTAAGCAAGTGTAGTTTTTAATCATCTGAATTTCATTATATCTATTTGCTTTATTATATGTTTTGGATAGACTCGTTAATTCAAACTTGTGCTTTGATTCACTCAAATCCTCGCGAATCCATCCCGACTTACCTTCATAATCTTGCTATAACGGACGAGTATACTTGCTCGTATGTGTTATTGGTAATATTGGTAATTCACCTTTATAAATTTAAAACTTGCACCAACCGGCACATCAAGTTTTTGGCGCACGCCGGCGATTTGATTGTGTTTCAACAAGTTTTGAATTTCCTCACCGATTTCAAAAAAAAAAATAATCTCTTTCACAGAAACCTTAACCGGATCCGGTTGGCCTACAACCGAATCGGTTATAATCTGTCCCACAACTCAACTGGTCTAACCGATCGGTCGCACCCCGCAACCGATCCGGTTATCCTGCTCTGTTCCATATAAACTGTTTTCGTTGTTTGTCCGTGTGTTTAGATATTGCTTGGATTCTCTAGGTCATTGTATGAACACTCGAGCAACGGGAATAGAACCAATTACACCTCTTACCAACCCCGAACGATTGATTCGAAGAAGAAGAAGAACACTTTTCATACCATTGGAAAATCGTGTACCAAGAATACCAAACCCACCATTTGATAACCTCATTGAAGCCAAAGTTGTTTACAACCCTTTCACCAATTTACCTTTTCCCATGGCGGACGATCAACCCATGCGGGAACCAACCGAACCGTAGCACCAACTCCCTGAAGTGCTATTGTTGCTATTAACCTTGGTGACAACTTCACCGTGAAGGGACATCACCTTTCTATGATCAAAGACCGACAATTCGATGGTCGCGCGCAGTCGATCCGCATAAGCACATTGCCGAATTTATCGAAATTTGCGGTATGTTCCGTTATGGCGACACATCGATGTCAATGCCATTAAACTCAAACTTTTTCCATCATCACCGGAGATGCCAAAGTATGGTACAATGAATTAACCCCAGAATCATCAATACTGGAGGAGATGAGGCAAGCTTTTGTGAGCCGATTCTTTCCACCGCCATGTTTGATCGACAATGGGAGAAATTCGCTTTCAACCAAAACCCAAACGATCACTTGTCGAAGCTTGGCTTCGAATGAAAGATTTGCTTCAGAGTTGTCATGGACATGGATTATCAAAAGGAACCATTATCCAAATCTTTTACCATGGACTAGATGAAATCTCTCAAGGCATCCTTGATGCCGGAGGAATTTTCTCTATAAAACTACTAATGATGCACATCAATTGCTCGAAGATCGAGTACTTCTCAAACTTGATTGGTCCAAAGATTCCAAAACCAAACCTCTCCGAAAAACTGTTGCTTTTGTCGAAAACACCGATACCTCAAAACTCATGGAGAAGATGGAAGCATTAACCTCACAAATCAACTCGCAATACAAGGATATCAAAGATGAAATGAAGGAAATGCGAGACGGATGCAACAATTGTGGAGGAAATCATCCATCGTCCGAAAAGCGACGATAAACCTATGGGTGGACCGAAGGAAGGAGAAGCGAGTTATGCTCAAGGAGGATACCGTGAGGGGATATCGTAGTATTATTACGGTCGAAATTCGAAATTGGCAAGATCGCCGACCAAGGGATGACAACCGTGATTCTCAACCACGAACCGACGATCCACCACACCAAAGTTCCGACAAAAAGATGAAGAAACCGAATTAAAAACCATGAGAGAATTCGTGGTGGTCAAAATCCGCAAATGATTTTATAAAAATCAAATTTTCAATCTCAAAGCCAAAGTTGAGCAAGGACGTAAAATCATCAAGCATCTATCCAAGATCTTGAAAACAAGCATGCGCACTTTCGACCAACATTCCTCTAGACCATCCGTTCATTACCAAGTAACACTCAATCCAATCCAAAACCATCAAATGATAAGACGCATCATTCCACCCCAAACAAGAAATGAACATATCAATGTCAAGTTACAAGAAGTGGTCTCGCACGATCCACCACCTAATCCTAATACTCCTCACCGGTGATAGTGAGGATGAAAACGAAGAACCGAACACAACTCAAACCACCAAAAGAAAGACATTCCATCCGCCAAGGCGATACACCAAAAATTCCTTATCCTCAACGCCTAAAGAAAGAAAAGATGGAAGAACGTTATAAGAAGTTTATCGAAATAATCAAAGAGGTTAGACTCAATGTTCCTCTCATTGATGTTATAGCCGAATGCCCAATTACGGAAATTTTGAAAGAACTTAATAACAAAAGCAAGCTTGAGCAAATATCGCAACTTTTCTTAACGAAGAATGCTCACCATAGTTCAAAACAAAATTCCACCAAAGCTCGAGATCCCGGAGCTTTCTTATTCCATGTACTTTCGAATAACGTAAAATGTGATGCTTTAGCCGATCTTGGCGCAAGTATCAATTTGATGCCTTATTCACTCTACTCCAAGTTGTGTAACAACAACCTAAAACCAACAAAATGAGCATCCGATTGGAAAATCATTCCTATCAATATCCCGGAATCGCGAGAATATGCTTGTTCAAGTTGGTAAATTCATTTTTCCCGTGGACTTTGTAATCTTGGAAATGGAAGAAGATAGTAAAGTTCCACTCATTTTAGGGAGACCTTCCTAAATACCGACGCAATCATCAAAGTTAAAGGGAAAGAACTCAACCTTGAGTCGGGAAGATCGAATCACTTTTCTTATCGATAAAGCAATGCGCTACCCACATTCCAAAGATGACACTTGTTTTAACGTCGATGTTATAGACGAAGTCACCGATGAGGAATTAGATGCACATCGAACTAATCCGATCCATTCATGACTACTTCGAAAAATCAATGAAATAGATTCGATAAAGAGTTTGATGATTTTATGAAAGTAGAATTCAAGGAGATAACTCGAAGAAGAAGAAATGGAGGAAGAGGAAGAAAATTTTGAGGAAATCACTTTCAATGACAAGATGTGAATAAAATCCTCTATCAAGAACCACCCACGGATCTCGAACTCAAACCTCTCCCAAATCATCTTGAATATGCTTATCTCGAGGAGAACTCACTTCTTCCAAAGAGTCATATCTTCATTGCTCGAGGATAATGAGAAAGAAAGTTTAGTTTCCGTGCTCAAAAATCACAAACAAGCTTTTGCTTGGAAAACATCCGATATCCCGTGAATTAGTCCTAATTTTGCAAACACAAAATCAATTTTGAAGAGGGATTAAACCCGTGGTAGAACGTCAACGTAGACTCAATCCCAACATGAAAGAAGTTGTTAAAAGGAAATTATTAAACTTCGATGCCGGAATCATTTACCCAATTGAGGATAGCCTCGGTAAGTCCTGCTCACCGTGTTCCTAAGAAAGGAGGAATGACGGTTGTAACTAATGAGCGAAATGAGCTAGTTCCAACTAGAATCAGCACCGGTTACGTGTTTGTATTGACTATCGTAAGTTAAACAAAGCCACCGTAAAGGATCACTTTCCGCCCCCGCTCATGGATCAAATGCTTGAAAGACTAGCGGAAATAAATTCTTTGTTTCTCGACGGATTTTCGTGATATTTCCAAATTCCCATCGATCCCAACGATCAAGAAAAGACCACCTTTACTTGTCCTTTGAACCTACGATATCGGCGATGCCTTTTGGTCTTTGTAATGCACCCGCGACTTTTCAGAGGTGTATGATCGCCATATTCCAAGACATGCTAGAAACCTCCATGGAAGTTTTCATGGATGATTTTTCGCTTTTGGAGATTCATTCAAGCTTGCCTTTCTAATCTCGATAAATGCTCGAAAGATGCGAAGTCGCACATCTTGTTCTCAATCGAGAAATGCCATTTTATGGTAACCGAAGGAATTGTGCTTGGCCACAAAATCTCTAGTGCCGGAATGGAAGTCGACAAGGCAAAGGTCGATGTCATCTCAAAACTTCCACCACCAACCAACGTCAAAGCCGTTAGGAGTTTCTTAGGACATGCTGGTTTTTACCACCGATTCATCAAAGGTTTCTCCAAAATATCTCGTCCGATGACAAAACTTCTTGAGAAAGAATCTATCTTTGACTTCGATGATGATTGCATAAAAGCTTTCGAATCACTGAAATCTCAACTTACTAGTGCTCCGATCATGGTTTCACCTAATTGGTCACTACCTTCGAACTTATGTGCGACGCAGCGATTTTGTCGTTGGAGCTGTCTTAGGACAACGCTAAGGAAAACACTTTCGCCTATATATTTTGCCAAGAAGACACCGAATAGTGCCCGTAAAAATTATACCGTCACGAAAAAGAATTATCGGGTCATCGCTTTTGCCTTTGACAAATTCAGATCATATCTTGTGCTCTAAAAAGCAATGCTTTTACCGATCATTCAAGACTAAGATCTGTTTCACCAAACAAGACGCTAAACCACGCCTTATTCGATGGATTTTGTTACTCCAAGAATTTGACATCGAAATCAAAGATAAAAAGGAGCAGAGAATCTTGTCACGATCACTTATCCTGCCTCGAAAATCCCAATCTTGAGGAGTTGAAAGAAGAAGAAATCGATGATTATTTTCTCGATGAAACTCTTATGACCATCGACGGAAATGACGATCCTTGGTTTGTCGACTTTGTAAACTACCTCACGGAGGAATTCTTTAAAAGGACTAACTCATGCTCAAAGAAGCAAATTCTTTTCGAACTAAAATACTATTTTTGGGAAGAGCCATATCTTTTCAAAATGTGTCCCAATGGGATGATCCAAAGATGTATTTTTGGTTCGAAACTCAGAAAATTTTGACGAATGTCACCATGGCCCAACTGGGGACATTATGGTCCTTCCACCACGCCTAAGAAAGTTTTTGATGTCGGATTCTATTGGCCAACAATATTCAAAGAAGCACATACACTTGTTCAAAATCGACGCTTGTCAAAGAACAACCAATCTCTCTCGAAGGATGAAATGCCATTAACAAGCATTCAAGTGTGAAATATTCGATATTTGGGAATAGATTTCATGGGACCTTTCCCTAAATCCCACAAATTCAATACATTCTCGTTGCGATAGATTACGTGTCCAAATGGGCGTGTCAAGCTTTACCGACAAACGATGCTCGTGTCGTTGTTAATTTTCTCAAAAGCTTTTAGCTCGTTATGGAATTCCCAAAGCACTCATAGCGATCGTGGAACTCATTTCGCAATCAACAAATGGAAAAACCATGAAAAGATATGGAGTTCATCATCGATTTGCGATCGCTATCATCCACAAACGAGTGGTCAAGTCGAAAATACCAACAGAGCTCTCAAAAGAATACTGAAAAAAAAGAAAAGACAATCCGCCTTTATGGGCAAGAAAACTTGACGATGCTCATGGGCATTTCAGACGGCTTATAAAACACCAATTGGTACAACTCTCACGAATCTTGTATGGGAAGACTTGTCATTTGCCGCTCAAGTTGAACATCGTGCTTATCACGCCGCACAATGTAACACCGATCTCAAAATAGCTAGAGAAAAGATTTCGCAATTGCACGAACTCGATGAATTAAGGCTCCAAGCTTATGAAAACTCCAAACTGTATAAAGCCGTAACAAAAGCTTATCATGATAAAAGCTACAATTCGAAAAGAATTCAAAGCCGAGATAAAGTTCGCTTTTAACATGAAATTCAAATTCAAAGCTCCTAAGTTACGCCAAAATGGTTTGGACCATATGTCGTTAAACATGGATATCCATCCGGTATGTCGAGCTCTATGACAAACAAGGTGGAAGTTTCATTGTTAATGGACACCGAATCAAGTTATACTACGAAAAGGAGCAAACGAATGAAGTTTCAGCTTGCGACGGTGTCCCGAGACAACATGAGAATGAATTCAAACTATCACCTTTGTAGCACCATTTCTCGAAGAATTCCACAAACTGCTCCATGGAAACCAACCGCCAGTTCGTCTGGAACAATATTGAAGATACCGTGAAGAATTCATGTACATCCTCGAACTCTAAAATGTTCAAAGTCGCCTTGCAAATTGAATAAATTGGAAGACACGAGTCAGCCGATGACTCGATAATAAAACAAGCGCTTCGGGAGGCAACCCGTGTTTTAGATTTGATTTTCGTGGTCACGCCCAAAGTTTAAACCTTGGTTGAACTTAAGTGTGGGGGTGCCACTTTTAATAAAACCTTTTGTTTGTTTATAAGATTGTGTGCGTGTAATGATTTATCTAGTGGACGCCAGAAGAAGAAGAAAGATTTTAAGCTAATAAACTCATTGACATATCTGGTTTCATCTCTATTTTCCCTATTTCTATACTTTGAAGTTCGTTTTCATCGAGGACAATGTCTAACTTAAGTGCGGGGGTGAATAGGAAAATTAGAGTTTTTCATGCTTCAATTTAAATTTTGTTTGCCCTTGTGATCTAGTTGTTTTCACACTTTTAGGATTATCTATTAGAATAACTCGGATCATTCCAATGGTAAAATTGGTAATATTTGAAATTTCGAGATGTGTTCCGATCACTATTGCAATCCATTCTGGGTCGATAACATTTGCTAACACATATTATACCCTTTCCACTAAATTGTGAGGATTTGAGCCTATTTCTTATTAGCATACATCTTTATGCTTGGATCTTTTGCTATGAGTGTGCCTTGATTTTATTTATTCTAGAACTTGTGCTTGTAAATCATTACCGCATCAGCAGATGAGATTGCATTCGCATGCGATATAAGTAAATTCGTGTGATAAAGAAGCACCTTAGGATTTAACCCAAATGGCCTTCCATTTTACATCTAATGATATATTAGCTAGCCTCATTGGTTAGTTAACCACCCACATGGACCCATTTGTAGTGCTCATTTTTGCACTAGATACCCCTAGTTACACTTTCTCGAGCCATCCTTTTCATTTTTGCTTCACCCGTAAAATACAAAAGATTTTACATTTTAAACCTTAGCCTATCCCATATCAATGTCTAAACTGTTGGTTGCTAGTCGCCGAAAGTGAAGATTGTTCAAATGATTATGAGTACCACATCCTATGTGATTGATTGAGCCATATGTTTAAAAAAAAAAAAAAAAAAAAAAAAAAAAAATTTGTGTTAAAAGTATGGAAATAATAGCCAATGAGCTATGATCAAGAATAATTGTCATGGCAAAGTGAAAAGCTCGAAAGTGGAAAGAAGAAAGCAAAGCTATAATCGCTTATTTGGCTCGTGAATGTTTGGTAGCTAGCAACTGGGTTTTAGACTTGATTTCATTTTTATTTTAACACCAATTTCATTAACATTCCCATGCCTTATCCATACCCTTAACCTCACCTATCATTATAACCCGAATAAAAGCCCTCTTTAGATGTTTTTACTTGGTGCTCACGCCACGCCTCGGAGTTTTGTTTCTTGTACAAGCTTATGGTAATAATCTAATCATGATCGAGCAATGAGTGTGATTTATCTTGTTACTCCACTAAAATGAGTGATTGAGTGAATTATATTCCATTATTTTTCGTGAGGTGTTTTGAAATGTTAATCATGCAAGAAAATCATTGGATATTGTCAAACATCTTGATATGTCATCTTTATAAGCATAATTGATGAATCTTCTCTCGTATTTATACTTGGTTGATTTGCATCACATTTTTCATAATCACGATCCGATACCAAAGGATGTTTGTCCTAGATTTGCTTGAGGGCAAGCAAAGTTTAAGTGTGGGGAATTTGATAACACCTCGATTGTGCATGTTTTAGTAGCACTATGTGTACTTTTATATCCGTTATTTGGTTATATTTATGTGATTTTAGTACTTAATCGTATCTAGAGATGTTTGTCTAGTATTTATAACCAAGTGCGGAAATGGAGGAAAATGTGGAAATATGCAGCTAATCGAAGATTCCGCTTCAAGAAAGCTAAATCTCAAGTACCTTTGAAGACCTTAGTGATCAAGAACCAAGTTCTACAAGACAGTGAAGTGAAAAGATCAAATTTTGTATTCAGAAGATCCAACCGGATCCGTTACACCTTCACCGGATCGGTTGAAATTTGGTCGAATTAATGTTTTGCCATAACCGACCGATCGGTCGCGAACCCGCAACCGGATCGGCCGGCGTGTTATTATTGAAGACCAGCCGGATCGGTTGGTCGTATGACCGATCCGGTTGGAGAAGCTGCAGTTGTCAAATCTTCATCACTAAGCTTCCCCTTTGCATCCAAACGATTCTAGGTCCTTCCTTTGGTGTATTCTAGTCCCTTCCTCACTCCTTGGAGGCCAAGTTAAGCATTTAACACCCTAGGCCTTAGAAATAGTATAAATAGAGGCTAATTTTGAGCATATGAGACACACCTCAATTACAAAGCTCTCTACTCATCAAACCAAGCCTTAACCTCTTAAAATTCGCCCTTAGAAATCCGGAGAAGTTTGAGTTCCGAAGTTCCACCTTTGGAGGCCAAAACACCAAGAAGTCCACCACGATCCTTTGGGAATCATTACTCGTCATTTGTAATCTTATTCCAAGCATTGTAAGACTTTTAATCATGTTTTCTAATGATCAAAGTTATGAGTTTATGTTCATGTTTGTTATGAGTGGCTAGTTTTTTATGCACTTGCTTAAATGATGTTGATTATCATATGATTAGTTAGTGATTGTGTTAACATGTTTTAATTCAATTTCAAGTTAATTCTAAGATCCAATCGTGCTAAAGTTTCATAGTGACATTTGTTAATCAAGTTTGGCTAATTGGTAGTAATCGTTGGGGTCGAAAGAACTTCGTGTTGTTCAACTAGTCATAATCATTTTGTCTATGGATGATTGTTTTACCCATTATTCTTGATTATACAAAGGAACTAAGGTGTGGTTGTAATAGAAACGCTTTTGATTATCAAATTGGATTGGTTGGAAACATCTAAATGGTCGTAAGATTAGTTGTTGAGAATCAATTGTAGCCTTTGTCTATGATCGGTTACCTTTGTATTGACCATTTCTTAAGCAATTTGATGAACAAGTGGATGTTTTTGTGTTTAAGTTTATGTATGTAGACTTATGAAACTTGAATTGATCTTGAATTGATTGGTTAAACTTAATGCTTGTTTTTATAAACTAAACTCTTGATCAAAGTTTGACTTGTAAGAACAATAGATTAGTCTTTCAACTAATTATCACAACCAACATGTTAAGAGGTTAACACAATCACATTAATCTATGATATGAAACTAGTTTAAGCAAGTGTAGTTTTAATCATCCGAATTTCATTATATCTATTTGCTTTATTGTATGTTTTGATAGACTCCGTTAATTCAAACTTGTGCTTTGATTCACTCAAATCCTCGCGAATCCATCCCGACTTACCTTCATAATCTTGCTATAACGGACGAGCATACTTGCTCGTATGTGTTCTTGGTAATATTGGTAATTCACCTTTATAAATTTAAAACTTGCACCAACCGGGCACATCAAGGATTTTGAAAATTAGGGTTTACTCGTGGTTTTGGGTATTTTCAAATGTGAATGTTTTTGTCAAAAGATCATGTGATGTTGTTATCATGATGAATTAATGTTATCTAAGCTCTATAACAACCCATAAACACTAATTGATTGTGAATTAGAAATTAGGGTTTAATGTTCTTGATTTGGGTACTTTTGATTCATCGCGAATTAGGTGTTAAAACTTGGTCATTACACTCTCACAACATCTTAGACTTACCGAAACACTTTGGTGCATATCCTATGGCTAGATTTCATATGCGTAAATTTTGAACTTTAGGGTTTTAGGCTACGCGTAAGTTTTTCTAAGCCTATCTGCTTGAATGAGTGATTGTGATTAAATCTGTTATAGAATGAGTGTTAGTGTCAAAATTGATGTTATGATGATTTTATTTCAGGCTTGCTACTCGTAAAACTCGGAATCAAGGTCATTGAAACTCTACGCATAAGGATCACCTTACGCGTGAGAAAGTTATGCGTGAAGAGTAATCTTACGCGAATCATACGCGTAAGGTTCTACATAGGGACCACGCGATCCCGTGAAGGATATGCGAAATGATGACTCTACGATAAGGTCTACTCACGAGTAAGCCTTACGCGTAAGGTTTTTATACGCCACGCCGTAAGCTCCACGCATAAGGTCCTCCTTTCCTCGCTGTAATATTTCTTCTGCAGTAAGGATCCCACGATAAGCTTGCGCCTGCCGCATACTTCTCCTCGCTTACGCATAAGCTACTATTCCTACGCATAAGCCTTGATCAAACCTTCGTTATGAATTGTTACACGTGCAAACTTGTAAATAAATGAATCATAACGTCACGAATCCAATACCATCACCAATAAGCTTAAAAGTATAATGTGTTGTGAAAATATGTGATAAAATACACTTTAAAATCTAAAGTTAACTAACTTACTAAATTTCTCACAACGTCATTGGACTATTGGACAAACAAGTGACTTTGGACTCGTAACAATCATTGACATTGTACATTCAATAATTAGACAATAAAACCTTCGTTGACTAACATTATGTCTTCGATATATTGGTTCTTCGGCTAATGTTATTTCGATCACGACATGGTCGCTCAAATGAATGTGGATGCACCGAAGTTCTCACAATTGGTGACATCTTCCTAATGGCTATCCGAGAAAGATTGGAAAGAACAACCTTAGGGTTGACTTTGAAACCCTCACATGCTCGTAATCTTCTTGTCTCATTGTCAGGATATTCTAAAGAATCATCCCTACCGTAACATGCTCTCACACTCTACTACAATACCGGAGATCTACATTCAACAATTATGGAATTAAATGCAAAGGATCAAGGGTCAAAGTGCAAGAATCGTGACTCTCAATCACAAATAAGTCACCATCACCATGCGGACTTACGGGTTGTTCTTTTCATTCCGTAAATCGTGCCACCGACTTCTATGCCACACCAACCGAGGAGACAGCTTCTACAATTCTTGATTGATATTGGCTATGATGAAGCTTGAACTATCTCTAAGCATTCTCATGTGAAGCTTAAGAACATTCCTCAACCGTGGAGAACCTCTACATCATCATCACCAAATCGGTCTCGGTCGCGATGGCTATGAGCATCCCAAGCTCATGGAACCGCAAATCTTCCGTCATTAATCAACAAGAAGGACATCGAATTGAAGCTCGATATGGGATGACATGATGACGTTTCTAAAAAGCTTGGCTCAAAGTTTCCTATGTCGATACACAAAACTGCTGATCCGAGAGAACTTGACTTCATCCCGATATCCCCAAGAGGCTCAATGACCCCGACAATCACGACATGTTGATCGAGCCTATCCCGTCTGCCGTAATCAAGGAATCGCCAACAAAGAAACAGGTGTTGTGTTACCCGATCACCCATCGACTAACGAAATCAAGAAGCTTGAAACGCACGAAAGGTATCGCAGCAGCGAGAAGGCAAAGTTGGTCATCTCGATGAAAAGCCTTCGGGACTCCTACCGAGAACCGTAAGAGGAAGTGCCGGAAGTGCAAGAAGCACAAAGAGTCAAGGAAGGTCCCAAAGAGGAAACCTACTCCAAAGAAGAAAGTTTCCTCTCGTGAAGTCATTCCTATTCCTACACCGAACCACCAAGAAAACTCCGGACGAAAGCTCAAGATACACAATCGGACGAGGAGGTCCACTACTCAATCTGCAACCGAACCACCTCCCTCAAGAGCAAAACCTCCTAGTCCAAAAGTCGAACATGGCAAAGGAAGACTCTGACTTGTGCCATATGAAGAAAGCTCGAAAGTGATGAAGAGCAACTGGATACATCATACGTGAAGAAGTTCAAATTTGTTAGACTCAACACGCTATGGAGGAATTTGATAAAGAACAAATGGGTGGCCCCTGAGGGTCAAGTGGTGATGTTCAACCCACACCGTCCCGATCACGTTAATCGACCCGATAAGGGAACCGTGCCACCACTTTGGAGCAACAACAACAAAGAACAGAGGAGTCTATTTAGTTTGACATTGAGGAACCAGATACTGAAAAGAATGAGAAAGATAAAGCTGATGAAGAAGCTATACCTGGAAATGATGAAGATGTTGATTATGAAAAGTATCTTCTTGACAGTCCCGTACGGTCTACGGAGAAAAATTCTGAACCTCCTAAGGACCCGGAGCCTCCTGACATCTCATCATCATCGGATTCATCTTCTCATTCCTCACCACCACCATCAAAAAGATCAACCAAATCAACATCCAAATCAGTGAAGAAGCCAACTCGATCTTGGATTTCTCATACTCATAAAAGAATTGTGAATGCTGTCAAACAAGTCAGAAAGAAAGACATGCTCTACAGAAGATGAATTTCTATGCTGATCAGATACAATATCTTCATGACGAGAATGACGAGATGAAAGTTGAAAGGGAGTATGTCAAGAAGCTCATGAAAGATGATCTTCAAGGGAAAATGGACGAAATGATCAAAGGGTACACTCATCATTACCTTCTTGACATTGTTCCTAAAGTTACAAAGGAGTTATTCACCAAACAACTCTATCCGAATCTACTTCATCTGGACAAGCAGACTATGAAATCAACACCAATGCACGTGAACATCAATCCTATTGATCCCATAATCTTTTAGATGTTTGAATTAGTTGACCGAATCGGCGACTCAATCTGTCAAACGATCCGCAACACTTGCCTCACACGAAGGTAATTTGCTTGAAGCATTGCTAGAATATCAACTAAAATCGCATGTAGAGAGAAGGTGAAGGCCAAACGCCCAAGAGACGATGATGACAAGGATAAGGATAAAGACATCGAGCCCAAATGCCCAAGAAGTCGGTGAATCATCTTCTATGCAACCTCCACGAAGAACAGACTCCAAAGACAACAAAGGTCTCCTCCTCGGTCTTCATCAAAACCGTGATCACTTTGAGTATATGGGAGGTGACGATGAAGAATACCATGAGCCCCAACAACAACCCGCCTCTCCGACAAAGTACAAACCGAGAATCCTCATCTAGGCCTAAGAAAAGAAGAAGAAGGCGCCAAGGTGACATCCTATCACTGCTAGATGAAGATAACACAGGAATTTGAATGGTTTTCACACTTGTTAATTCCACCCCTACCCAGCGAAGGTCAAGAGGTTACGAATATAGTACATTGGAGCATGCAAAGTTCTTGCAAGAAAATTCGGGTGAAGAAGATGACGAAACCGAGTTGAAGCGAATCAAGAATGAAGCATTTCAACTTCTAAAAGACAAGTCGGAAAGTGCAATCGAGGTCGAATATCACCTTGATAATATTGCACGAGCCATGTCTAACAACATGGATTGGCTCAACCCGGAAAACATCGACTTCACTCAACGGACAACCTCCATATTACATGATCGGTCTAAACCTCTCCTACAATTGGCCAACCCGATCGACCTAAGATTCCATTCGATATTTCTTCAACAAAGACTTGGAATTCCTACACAGCAGTGATGATTCAAGGAAATATGATACATCTCGACACTTCCGCTCCGGCGACCATATACTCAACTGCATAGCCATCGAAGAAAAGGCTACCCACATGTTTTCTAACAATGTGGAATTGTATGACCGTGATGCAATGTATGGGATTCACCATTGGCCGAACGCCGACGAATCTACTACGAGTCGCCAAGTTCGAAGTCTCAAAATGAAGTGTTCAAGATTAAAGGAATCGTTGTTTGTTAAACATGTTGATCTTTCGCCTAAATGGGACTACACTTTTCTCAAGAATATCGTGGTCAAAAGACAAGACGAAAGAGATTATGCATTCGATGAAGTGGACTTTCGAGTTTGTCTCTCAACGACATTGAAGATCAGATCTTGCCAAAGCGAGGGACGCATGAGACAATTCTCGATCAAGTACAACATGAATACATCAAGTCCTTGCTAATATTCATCGAAGCATAGTCATACAGAACGTGTAGAAGATCTCCGACTGCGTTGAATCATATCAAACCCGTGTCAACTTCACTCCACCTCGGCTAGATCTTCTTGACATCAACCGCTTCCACAATACACACTCGTCGACCAAACCATTCAGTCGCTTATCGCAGTGAACTTCAAAGAAATTGCTTGATGGCGTGTAGAGATCTTCACAAGTTCGGGATCACACTCAAAGAAGGTTAGGGACGGATTGGCTTATCGGTTGAAGGCAATATATGAAGGAATATGGTCTCAAAAGCGATGGAACTCTCGTGACGAAGGGATGTGCGAGGATCATCGAATGATTGATGAAAGGTTGTTTGAAGGATCGCCTGTAACATTGGAAAGCTTTGTTGGTGGTCGACCCAGATTAACATCACCGCTATCAACGCCATGTTCGCACTCGCAACATCACTAGACTTCCTGGTACCCCTTGAACTGCTTCTATTTCATTATAAATTTGGATGTGTGATTATATTATGTCAATATGGCTTGTGCACACATAACAGTGTACAACCTGTAATTTGTCAAGAAAGGACCCTGTGGTACACTTCAGTGCCACAGTCCTTATAAAAGGAGCGAAAGCTTCTTACTTTTGAGTAAAACCTATCAAACCTTTCATTTTTCAAGGTTTTGCTCAAAAGAACAAGTACTTCCCCATATGATTTTCAAAACCTCAACCGTTTATATTAGTTGTTGAGGGGGAGTACTTGAGTTAAAACTTTGTTCGCAAATTGTTCACAGTGGTTATCTTCCCGCAACACTCGAAATGGTCATATTTATACTCAAATTTTCAAAAATAACATTTTATATGCCATTTTTGAGGGGGAGAAAATTATGTGATAAGAAATATGTTGTGTAAATGCAAATGAATCTTTGTGTAATAGACTTAACCAACGAATTGACGGTACTAAACTGTTAGTAATTCGAAAAGACTTGTCCTGGACGGGTAATAATTTCAAGCTAGTTCGCTAGTAATGTAAACGTGTCTCGCAAAGGACTTGTCCGAGTAGAAAGTACCATTCGAGAAACCCTTGGTAGACATGAACTCTGACGGGTTTGACAACCTCTCAAGGTTTGTCTACACCTTCAAGGTAGTTATTAGAGCTAGTTGTCACCTAAAGTCGACAATGTAACTCTTTAACTATGCAACATAACTCGTGTCTCGCGGGGATTGTCTATCTTGAGTTGATCAATTCATAAAGTGCGCTCTTTCCTCACCGTGCGATTTCCGTAAAAACTCTTAAGCACATGTGGGGGAGTATTTCAAAATCTAAAACTCTTGAAGTGTTCAAACATGTTTTTTCATTCACAAACACTTTGAGAGATTTTCATGAAAAATTGGTTTTATGGCAACATAGGTTAGTCATTGAGTTATAAGGTGACTAAGGTTAGGAATAACCGTCCTATGATCCGCCAGAGCCGGAGGGATCTACCCAAGGACATCACAAATAGTTATTACTTAGAAGTCCTTAGGTACGATGATAAAAAGGAGAAATGAGAATCGGAGAAAGAAGGAGTTGAAGAATTAAAAGAAATGCTAAGAAAAGGTTGAAAAGAAATAGCCTCCAAATTATTCAACTTAGGGCGGACACCGGTTCAATTCATATACTACTTGGTTGTCACTTAGTGACGCCGGTATTGAAGATTAAAAGTCGTCATGGACCCGATGGCGCATGCACTAAACCTTCTTAGCCACTCAAGTTTCTCTCAATGAAGCTTGTTTCATTCTCACAGGAACCTATGTAAACTATTGGCTTTCTCTTAGAGATCATTGGTATTGAAGAAGGAGACCCTCCCTAGTCTCCGCCGGAAAACCAAAATGCACTATTGAGTCTAGAGCCACGAGATTCATCAAAAGATCTCTTAGGTACACTTGACATTTCATCACTTGATGTTCAACAATAAGAACATCGTTGGTACGTTATCGAGTCCTTCATGATCTTAGCAATGTCAAGAACATTTATGAGAGGTTCACAATTGTGATTCTCGGTGATTGAATGGAAACTCTGCCGTGGTCAACATCAAACACCGACAAAGATGTCACTGGTAACTCCCGTGGATTACGCTTAGTGTGTCTCAAACGGTCTACGATCGTGAGGTGATGCTTGGTGTACCTCGGCGACTCATCTCGAATGTAGATGTACTTTGGTACATCGTGTTATCTCACTTGTGGGACTCCGGTTCAGAACGGCCTTTGTGAGAATTAGAGTTGTGCTTTCACACTATGTCATTAACACTCTCGAAGTTCAAACACAGTAAGTGCGTAATCCGCTTATTACTAACTGTTTTAAATGTTTTCTTCTTATGGAAGCTCGGAGGCGGAATGATCGTGCGATTCTTCTCATGTTCACGCCAACATCATCACTAATGAAAGTTCTATCATAAAGCAACACAAAATTCGAATGATTCTTCATCAAATCAAAGAATCTACAAAGTTAAAGACTTAAAGAACTTCATCAAGGTACTATTATTCAACGTTAAAGGCGTGTGAGCATGTTGAAGAATGACGTGGAGAAACTATAGCGTGAAGCGAGACACTGAAGCGGACTTGATGCGATAACAACATACTATCACTTCCATCACAAAGAACAATAATCAAAGAACAAAGTTAAAGATGACGTTAAAATAGAACCGTTCTGAAAACAATTTCTACACTTTGGGAGATTGTTCGATTCTAGGCAATTCTTCTCACAAGAAAGAAGAATGTCAGAAGACGTCAAAGCTACTATTACATCAACACCTTCACCGTTTTCATCATTAACACTTAGGGGGAGATTGTTGGAATCACTCCTAAACCTAAATAAAGTGTTAGTAATTCACATGTAATAGTTAGCTTAATTATGGCCTTTATGTTTGTTATTAGCCTTAAGCTTATGTAGAAGGCCTATGAGCTTAGGCCCAAGCCCATAAAGGAAAGGATGGGAACTAGGAGTGTTGCCCTAGCTTCCCACCTATAAATACTCTTGTATAACCCTCACTTGAGGGTTGGTTGTTCAATGCATTTCTCATTCACTCTATACGCTTAACCTTTCTCATTTAATACGTGCGTGTTTGTGTGTGTGTTGTTCATCCGCCTCTCTTCTCTTCTCTATTTCTTTCATTGAAGCTTGTGTTGTAAAACTGGTGACCTAACACTTTCCTACACCTTGAAGAACCATACGTAATCATTACTAAGGTACTAAAAGGTGTATTCTACTTTATGAATGATAGGTTATCCATCAATGTTATTAACTCGAAAAATTGGGTATGCAATTTATTCCTTAACAGGCCTACCATGCGCATACTGGTATGTAGCACCTTTAAAGGCTAAGCAAAACAACTAGATAAAATATGCTAGTTTGCCTTTTACCAATTTTTGCGGTAATTAGTCTAGCTTCTAATTTAGTAACTCATATACATGTTTTCCACTTAACCAACATTCATGTTTGTTACACAAGAATTCATTCACCAAATGAGGGTAATGAAATCTTTATGGAAAATAAGTTGTGCAATTCATTGCAATGAGTTACATTAGAATTTAGACAATTCAAATGTTCCTATTATACCTTTCTCATTCATGAAAAGGAATAGGATTGAGTCTCATGCTTCTCCCATGGAAAAGAGACTTCGTTTGTCTTTTCGGTAAATTATTCTCGATCAAATATTTGTTTGAAAGAAGAATGGATCAATTTACTGATCAAAGACTAAACCTCGTTTACGGTTAAATGTTGCATTTATACATTCAAAAGAATTACAAAATTCACCATTGTTTAGGTCAGTTTATTTTTCTTGTCAAAATATCCTTGTTATACATAACAAACAAGCAAGTATTTAAAAATAAACAAATAAACAATGAATGCACAACATAATAAATAAGTCATGCAAACCTTTTGATAAATCCTATTAATAATCAATTCTAGATCTGTCAATATGCATATGTTTAATTAATACTTTCACTCGTTTGACATAATGTACAAGGTGAGCCACATTCATCGATTCATCGATTGCGTAAGTCAAAATTAAACACATACCACATAGCACATAATTGATTAAATTAATAATGATTGAGGTCTTCCCAATTTTAGATCTATCATAATATTTAGTGTATATCACTTAACCAATAAAGACATACAATAAAAGCATATCCATGATAAAACATGCATGTAATTATCATGGACATAAATTACACTTAACAATTAATGCAATTAAACGAGTTACGCAATACACATAAAATTGCATGCATCCTAGGTTTCTAATCCAATTAAAACTTAAGTTTACAAAACCCTAATTAGGGCACCCAAAAACGCCCCTAAAAATTAGGGTTTAGGTTTGCAAACCCTAGATCTCGCATACAAATAATAACACAATCATGTTTATTTTATTTATGTGTTTGATAATTAATTACTTGTTATACAAGGCTCGTGATGCCACTGTTGAGTTTGAGATATATGAATATTCAATAAAACATATAGACACCACAGAGTACACAGCGGAAGACTTAAGATAATAACAAATAAATAATTAACTGAATTAAATACGTAACATACCTCTTACAAATGTCAGATCTCTTGAACAAAGCAGATGAAGTGGTTTAAAGAGTTATCCCTTACCGTTTTACAACTCAAACCAATTGGTGTAAGAATAGTGTCTTACTACCACGTTCTTGTACACGAATTAACCAACGAATCAAGCGATTGCTAGATCTAACACAAGTCCTTGTTTTATGAAAAACAAAACCAAACTCCCTAACTAGGGTGTTCGGCCGAGAATTGCAAGAGAGAGAGGAGAGATCTAGGGTTAATTCAATGCACAAAGTTATGAAAACCCTAGAACCTAGCCTTGTTTATATAGTGTATGGAAACCTTTGGGAACAAGTTAGGGCTTGGGTTGAGAACCCTCCCTTGGCGGCCATGATACAAACCCAAGAGAAACCCAAACTTTTCCATTTCAAGATTTTCCATTACTAGTCCTTTCTCTTTTCATTTAACAGTCGTTAGTCATTTTTCCGTTAAATACTTAACGATCGTTAAACGGACTTAATGTGCAATAATTAATCGTAAACATTAACATTAATCATTTAACTTTAATTCTCATTCGCTAATGTGTGCAATCCCGTGGTCACGAGTTCGAATCCGGACATTTACGTATTTGTAAATATATACATTTCCAACAACAACATCAACCCATTTTATTTTGAATTTATCTATGGACATGTACTAAGAACTCAACGTATGAAGGACTATTTGGAGACTTGTCTTCCACCATATACGAGAAGAATGTCATTCCTGGAATTGAAGCTAATATCAGAAACTATAAAGAAAAAACTGCAAGTTAGATTGACAAATGTGTCGCACTGTACTATATTTCCTTTATCTTGTCTTTATAATGGTACTTTTAAATAGGGCAAATGTTTTAAAAAAGTATCATACTTGCCGCCATTTGTTTTTCTGGGTAGCAAACAAATTTTTATGCTTTTCTGGGTATTTATTTCATTTTTTTTTTTATCTTTTATGCATGGTAGTGATGACTAGTGATTACCATTTTACCCTTGCAAATTACTCAGAAAAGACGCGATTTTCATACAAAGACAGAACTACTAGATGTATACTATAAAAAACCTGATGGTTCTCCTTTCTTGCATAATTTTAGGCTGCCGTAAGTACAATGAGATTAAAAAAGGGATTACTTGTCGAGAAAAACATTCTCATATACAGATAAACTAATCCGACTGATAAGATTATATACTACAGACACTACATACCGTAGGTAGTTACATCTTTGGCTTCGTATCTCATTTACAACCTCATTTAGCTTACTTGACAAGGGGTTGTCATATTGCTTCAGTACCAACTGTATCGAAAAGTTTGAGTTAAACAGGTGATTGATGAATCAAAAGGCCTTCTGAAAGTGTTACTCTAGCAAACATCAGAGTTATAAGCCACAGAAAAGCTATGCAAAAATATAGTAATACAAGTCAAAAAATACAAATATCCAGTGTATCTGATTGGGGGTTTCACTAAAAGAAGAAACGTCAAACAGTTTTTGTGTTATATCATGATCTACAGAGCCTCCAACAAGTATACGATTCACCTAAATACGATTTCTGTGGCGACAAAACGATTCACCCTCCATTCGTTTGAATCAATTCTAACACTTTAATTTTTTAATCCTATTCACTTAGTGGGTCGGTTACATATAATTGATTTACTTGGAGATTCTTTGCATGCTATTGATTCATACTAGGGCCTACTAACCTAAGGGTCGATTAGTGAATCGATATATTTAATTCTATCCTTAATTCTTTGCATGCTATTCGTACAAGGTTTTATTAGATCGCTAGTTCGGGCTTCTTGCTTATTCGTATATCTTTAATTCTATCCTTATTACTGAATCGTTATATTTGTTATTCATGGGTTGATCTATGGCCGATTATGCTATAAACCCTAGTTTATTACTAGGGTTTAATTAATACGTAGCAATTACGTGGTTTGGTACGGGTTGTTTTTCTTGTTTCGATTGTGTTCTTTAGGTTAGGGTTTGTTTATTGTCATGTTGATGGAGGGTGTGCCTAACGTTGATATGGATGTCTTAATGGCTTGTAGGCAGCGTGAACCTCATGTGGAGCCGGTTCGACATGATGTAAATCCTACTGATTCTGCTTGTCAAGGGGATATGAATGCTAATGAGGTTGTGAAGTCGGTTTCACATGCACCTAGTGAACGGACTGAGAGTATTGTTAGTCTTGGTGAGTCGATTCTTCAATCGACAATGAACCCTAATAGTAGGAATGATGAGTTTACTGGTATTGCTTCTGGTTCTCGTTCTGATGGACAAGTGGATCCGGTTTCACTTGGCACAAGCCCTAGTCATGACGCACCTACTCATGACACGCCTGAGGGTCATGATACTTTATTGAAAATTCGTGCTATTGAAAAACAAATCTTTTAGGAAAAACTTGTTCTTGTGGGTGAAGATGGGCAACCATTAAAACCAGCCGTGACAGCGGATGCTACTACTTCTATTGGGGATAAGCCATTTGAGCATCTTAAGGTGCCGCAGTCACAGAAGGAGCTAGTGGAGATGCTTACTGCTATTGGTTATTATTCAAAACCTCCTCATGATACGAGTGGTCCTATGGCTTCTAATGTTAATGGTCATAATAATGCTAATGATAAGGTTGATACGAATGCACATGGAGCTGTTGGTATTGAGAAGGTTGGTGTTGCTTTGAAACAACCTTCTTCATCGTATGCTGGTGTTACTTCTACTGAACCAAAGAAACACACGTCTAACTTTTGTATGTTGGAGTGTAGTAAGAAAGCTAATGGTGTGGACCTTTCTGTCCCGATGAAAGTGGTTGAAGAGGTGAACACTAGGTTTGAGAATACTTTGTATGGGTACTTCCTTGGTCAACGACTTGCTTTTCCTGTTGTTGATTACTTTGTACGCAATGCGTGGGCTAAGTTTGGTATACAAAAGGTAATGATGAATGCAAAGGGGTTCTTCTTCTTTAAGTTCAATTCGAAGAATGGTGTTGATGATGTTCTTGAAAATGGTCCTTGGTTGATTAGAAATGTACCTACTATTCTTAAACCATGGACATTGAACACCAACCTACTTAAAGAGGATTTGACCAACATCCCGGTGTGGGTTAAATTCCATGATGTTCCTCTTGCTATGTTTTCTGATGATGGCCTTAGTCTCCTTGCCACATTGATAGGCACGCCCAAAAGGTTAGATGCTTTTACTAGCCAAATGTGCATGGACTCGTGGGGTCGTAGTAGTTTTGCTCGATGCATGATTGAAGTGAAGTCGGATGAGGTGCTTAGGGACAGCCTTACTATTGAGATACCGTTACTTGATAGGTCGGGTTCGACTATTGAGAAGATACGGGTTGAATACGAGTGAAACCACCTCATTGTGATAAATGTAAGATTTTTGGTCATACTCTTATTGAATGTCCTAAAGTTGTTGAACCTCTGCTTTCGACCTACTAAGCGTGTTAATGATGGTTTCAAGGCGGTCAATAATAAGAAGAAGGAAAGCAAGGTGGATCTACTATTCCGGTCAAGGAGGGTTTACTAAACCTGTTGTGGGTAAATAGTTTCAATATCAACCTAAAAAGACTCCGCCTGAACCTAAGAAAGTGGAAGTCACTAAGAAGAATGCTTATGATGTGGCTAGTTCAAGTGGAACAAAGATCTCTACATCTAATCAGTTTGATGCTCTTAATATTCCTTCAAATGACACCAACGAGGATGTGGATTATGGTCGTACAATGGAAGTTAATGAAGATAAGTCTACTACGACAGGTACTGCATCACATGAACCCCCTGTGAGTGATTTGAATGAGATGGAGTCGGGTATGGCTCCTAACACTAGTGATTCTTGTATTCCGCCCACCTCTTCTACTAAGAGAGTTAACCCTTTTTCTAAAGTGGAAGAGATCGTGGTGTCTGATTCTGAAGATGAGGTGGTTGCTAACCCATTTGATGAGTCTGTTAATCTATTTGGTGGTGGCCAAGAGTTTGAAGATGAGTATGATGACTATGACTACGATGATTATGCGAAGCAGGTTTCTGATCTTCCAAGGAATTTGGATGCCTTTAATGCCATGTATGGCACCAAGCTTCAAGGACCTAGGAAGTAATTTCTTTCGTTATGTCCTATGTTATCATTTGAGTAGTGGTTTGATTTCTTATTTAGAAAATAGGTAGTATCTTGTTATGTAAGCTTTATGCCTATGTAACTGGCTGAGATATGGGATTTCACTCATATCCATTGTACTTAAACATTTTTGGTTAATATATTTACCAGGGTGCAGGATTACTCCCCTTTACCTAAAAAAATACAGAGCCTCCAACATAAACTAAGCTGTCCTCTTCGTTTTCAAGAAGATAGATCCCGTCATCGCTACATGTTCACTAGATAGACCATTGTGATCACTAAATCCATTGTTGACCCTTCCATTCTAACATAGTTCCAAAAATATCTTCATAGAATCCATTGTGATAAAACAATCTGCCTACTAGGCTACTAACCAACTGAACGATTTGTCTGAGACTAAAAAATATGCCACAATGAGAAACTGACACACATTATAACTAGTGAACCCCGTTTCTAATAGTAACAACCCAAAACAATCTGCGAATTATTCAAGACACAAGTAAAACTGACCAACTGTTACTATCTGCAACTAAACTTTAATCTGCTCTCGTCAATTGATACTACGAACTTAAGTAAAACACTTTAAAGTCTACAACTAAAATAAAATTAAATGAAACACTTCATCAAACACTTTGTAGACATTTTCATCATCCCTTAGTTTGTTTACCCGATTCTTCATTTCGAAATTGTTGTCTTCTTTTATAACACATTTCAACATACAAGGAATGTTTGACCATTAATATTATAGAAGCAAAGATAAGGATAGTTAGTGTATATTATGTATTATGTTTTATGTAAAGCCTGTAAAACATTTGGGTTATGGGCTGGGTCAATATGGGTCGTTTAGGTTGTTAGGGATATAACAGTTATTTAGGTTGTGTTGTTTACTGTTGTTGAATCGGTATAACTGCCACAAAGGTAAAGATTCATTATGTATATATATGTCTAGAGTCTGTAACAATGTAAGACAATTATCAATAAAGTATCGTTAGTATATATCAATTCTGTTATTATCTTACTTCAATATACAGAAACTTTGTTACTTTGTATTCAAAACCAATAATTGGCATCAGAGCAAGAGTTAATCGATCCAGGGAAGAACGAGTGCAAGTAGTCATCGATTGAAAAAGAAAACCCAGATTTCCTTTTTGAAAAGATTCGCAGAAGAGGAACCAAAGGCAGAATCAAGAAACCGAACACAGTGAGATAAGTATTATTTTTTCAATTTCGAATTGTGAGTATCTAGTGTTGGAATTAAGAATTATTATGATTAGAAAAGATTAGAATAGTAGATTTGTTATCAGGAAGTTGTTTTGATTTTCTGTTGAAACAAGGAAGTTGTTTTGGTTTTGTGGTGAAATGTACATGGGGGTCTTTTAAATTTATGTAAAAAAATGAAAAAAAAACTCAAAAAAAGTACATGGGGGGTCTTTTAAATTTATTTAAAAAAATGAAAAAAATTCAAAAAACCCCATAACCACTTATCGTATATTACCTTGTTACAGCAGTCTAGTATTACCTTGTTACAGCGGTCATAACACAATTTATAAATTTTTCCAGGTTTTTTCATAATATTTATAATTTATTTTATTAGTTTTTTGAAAAAATTATAAATTGTGTTATGACTTCTGTAACAAGGTAATACTAGAATGCTGTAACAAGGTAATATACGATAAGTTGTTATGGGGTTTTTTGAATTTTTTTCATTTTTTTACATAAATTTAAAAGACCCCCCATGTACTTTTTGGAAGTTGTGTTGGTTTTGTGGTGAAACCAGGAAGTTGTGTTGGTTTTGTGGTGAAACCAGGGATTTTGTTTTTTGTGAGAGACCAGGGTGTTTTGGCAAACGCTATAGGTCTTTTATAGAAACCAGGAGGATAAAGGATAGTTGGTTAATAAGAAACCATGATTAATGGTTTGAAAAACCCGAGTAGAAAGTGAATTTTTCAATCGGATCAAGATTGGAAAAGGAAGGAAGAAAAATCAAATGGCAGGCGATAAAAATAAGAACGAGCCTACAAAGGATAATGGAACATTAATGACGTTCCAATGCCCGGTTCTCAATTCAACGATTTATACAATTTGGGCTGTAAAGATTAGGGCAATCTTTAATGTCCATGGAATTTGGGAAGCGGTAGGACCTACGCAAGGAACTGAAGTCGATCAAAAGAAAGATAACTCGGCAATTGCAATGCTATATCAAGCAATTCCAGAAAGTATGGTATTGCAAGTTGCTAACCTTAAATCGGCAAAGGAGATTTAGGATGCGTTGAAAATTCAACATGTTGGAGTTGATAGAGTTAAGGAGGCGTGTGTTCAAACACTAGAGTCGGAGTTTGACAATTGAAGATGAAAGACAATGAGTCGCTAGATGTGTATGCCGGGAAGATAAGTGAGATTGCAACACATGCAAGCAGTTTGGGGCATACGATGGACGATAAAAGGCTGGTTAGGAAACTTTTAAGTTCTGTACCAGAGAAGTTTATGCAAATTGTTGCAGCAATAGAGCAGTTTGCGATCTTAATACGATGCCATTTCAAGAAGCCATTGGGAGATTAAAAGCTTTTGAAGAACGAATGAAAAAGGCAGTCAAAGAAGAAGATGGATCCAGTGGCCTACTTTTCAGCAAAGTAGATGAAAAGGAGAAGACCAAGGAACACAAGTGTGAACGTTGCGGTCATGAGAATTCAAGTCAAGGAAGACCAGGACGTAGGCAAGACAAGAATTGGAAACCATGGAAGAAAAAGATGGTGATCAAGACCTAAGTCAGATAAGATGTTACAAGTGCAAAGAACTTGGACACTACAAAGGCGAATGTCCAAAGATGGAACCAAACCTGATTCAGTACGAAGATGATGAACCATTGCTATAAAAGAACTTTGAAGAATTGAAGACTTTGCCGTCTATAACATTAGGGGTGTGAATGTTGGACCATTAATGTTATAGAAGCAAAGATAAGGATAGATAGTGTATATTATGTATTATGTTTTATGTAAAGCCCAGTAAAACACTTGGGTTAAAATTTGGGTCAATATGGGTCGTTTAGGTTGTTAGGGATATAACGGTTATTTAGGTTGTGTAGTTTCGTTGTTGAATCGTATAAGCGCCAAAGGCAACGATTCATTATATATATATATATATATATATATATATATATATATATATATATATATATATATATATATATATATATATATATATATATATATATATAAAGTCTGTAACAATGTAAGGCGATTATCAATAAAGTATCGCTAGTGTATATCAATTACATTGTTATTTTACTTCAATATCTGAAACATTATTACTTTGTATTCAAAACCAATAAGGAAACCCCAGATGAAGAAAAAGTGGATATTTCCGTCCTTCTTTACGACTTTGATGCAATCCTGATTGAAATCCTAAAATCAAAATATTTTCGTAGAAAGGGGCCGGGTCTCGGCCACCAAACTTGCTACTTTAGATTTACGCATAACAAGATACAAACACATAAACAAAGCATAAAATGCTATGTGCAAATCAAAACTAAGTTTGTGCAATCAAGTTTGTTATTTCGAACTTGAGACCATTAATCCATAATAGTAACTATTAGAAGGGCATTACGAATTGTAAACGAAAGTTTACCATTAATATAGGAAAAATAGCCTCTCATTTATCTATTATTATGAAAAGTCAAGGTCAACAATAACTGACACCCATCGTTGTTATGCAAAGACTAGAAAGATAGAACGTATACAAAAAATGATAAACTAATATAAAGTATATTTTACTTCCGTAGTCATTGTCCTTACTCCTTACTCTTATCTAGAGTATTATGTGGTCATAATATGCATATATAAGGTCCTTTTATCCGTCGTTGTTATGCAAAGACTAGAAAGATATAATATATACAAAAAGTGACAGACTAATATGAAGTGCATTTTACTTCGGTAGTCAATGTCCTTACTCCCTTACTCTTATCTAGAGTAATAGGCATATATATATGGTCCTTTTAGTCAATGATATGTAGGGTCGTATGTGGCTATGAGTATGTTTGGCGAAATGAGTTGGAGGAGGAGCTGAGGCAAGAGTTGTAACTGTAGCTTATATAATAAGTTGAAAGCTGAAGTTTATATTTTTTTAAATGTGTTTGGTGAATTAATTGGTATTGAAACTTATTATTAAAAAATTATATCAACATACGTCAAATAAAATTCACATATATTTCAATCTTTTGCTTGATATATTTTAATCTTTTGCTTGTTAATCCGTTATATTTTTATATTTACGTAATTTTGACTTAATATAAGCGCTACACATTTCTAAAAGCTCGTTTCAATTGGTTTGGCTTACTGAGCCTTATAACTTGTTGAGCCTTACAACTTAAATAAAAAGATTTTCAATTAGAAACTCACCCGCACTCTTGAGTGCATCCGATATGCGCATATTATCACTGTCTACTCGTGTACCTGAGAAACAAATAAACTTGATAATTATACATACATCATACAAAGATTCATAATATATATGATTGAAAATTTTGACGAACAATATTTTGCTATTATATATTTACCGTGACAATAACTTTATAGGAGAAGAGATTTTTGTTGTAACATCTTTAAGCGATAACATACTATTTCATGTAAAAATATTAGTGCACCCAAGTGATGTTATTTTGCTATTATATATTTACCGTGACAATAACTTTATAGGAGAAGAGATTTTTGTTGTAACATCTTTAAGCGATAACATACTATTTCATGTAAAAATATTAGTGCACCCAAGTGATGTTGCAACAATATGCTGTTTGTGTCAATGGTTATTCGTCTAGTTTTTATAAAATAAACGTAAAATAAATTTACTTCCGTGACAACATATAGCAAAGATAAATGCGTCAAAAATTTGCAAATTTACTGAATTGTTCTTGGACTTATTTGCAAACTTTAGTTTTTGTGAGTTGGGCCTCAAATACGATTTATAAGTGTACTAAATAAAAATAGGGTTTCATTCTCTACTTTAAGTCGCCTCCAAAGTCTGAGTCTGCAACAACATCAAATGTCGTATCATCTCTTTTTATTTTTTTCTTAATTTTCTCTTTCTTTTGTTGGTTAAAAAATGTTTAATATTTCAAACACAAAACATAAATGTGAAAGGCAATTGCAAAAAGGAGATATTATACACATGTGTCAAGGGGCCATATGTTGTTTTCTTTTGTTTTTGTTCTTTTTATTTGAAGATCAATGAAGGGTGTTTCTTGTAAGATCTTGTATTATCTGTTGAGAAATCTTTAACAGCCCGTGATCTTCTTTTTATTTCGAGTATATGATAGATCGATGATGGGTATTCTTCGATTTGTGAAGATCTATCACAAATAAAGAAACCCGAGATCTTTCTTTGTTGTTCTTTTGTTTTTCGAATTTAGTAAGTTTTTTAAAGATGTAGTTTTTAATGTTGGTAGTTGGTGATGTAGTTGACTCTTACAGAACTAATTAAACAAATATGTTTGGTTATTTATTTATAAATTTATGCTATTAAAAGAAGTTGTGCCTCTTACAGAACTGCAATGGTTTATGTTCAGTCGGGTAGGTATTTGTACAATGTGCTTAGGTAGTGGTATATTTTGATGAAAGGATAAATTAAATTGTGTATTAATTGTATGTGTTAAATAGTGTTTTTTTAGTTTTGGTTGTGCTTTACATACTTGTAAATGATGCTTTTTTACTTGTATTTGCTTAAAAATCTATATTAGGAAATATTAAAAAATTAATAGGAGGGAAGTGTCTTCCTTTATTATAAGTAGTATAGATATATATGGCCATAATTAATAAAGAAGCTAACCATTAATGCTAGACGTGATTTTAATTTCGAAGATCTCTAGTAGGTTCACCCAAATTATAAACTTTATTGCCCATTGCTAATATGCCCAGACAATTCTCTAGAGGATATTGTAACAAAAATATTTCCCAAGACATCAACAAAAGTATTTATGTATAATTATATACGTAGTATAATTCAACAACATAAAAGAACGGGCGAATGTTACAAAAACCATTACAAAATAAAAAATTTCAATAAATCCACTCAATAGTTTTCATCCGCCAAAACAAGCCTTTTGACTAGTTGGACCCTTACGTAACTAGTCTTACGGGTCACTAATTATCAAGTTGTGAATTTAGCTATGAACCAAACACACAAAAAAAAATGATGAATTAAAGGTTCAAAATCATGATTTTTGATGTGTCTATGAAATTATCTTATATAATACAAGGGGTGAAGACTCGCATACCAATGCATAAACTATTGTTTTCCTGCCGTCTATTGCAAATGCCATTTGTTCCTTGCGCTGTGATAGTTGTCACCAATGCATAAAATATTGCTTTCCTTTCGTCTATTGCAAATGCTATTTGTTCCTTGTGCTGTGATAGTTGTCTTTTTTTTAAATCTGCATTCCTAAGCAGCTGCTCAAAGCTGATACATGTTTCTATAGCTACCCGGTTCATATGTGAATGGCACATTTATCTTTATGACCCGGTTCTGCGTCACCTCAGGCAGGCTTCTTTTGTTGGGCCTAATCTGCGTGGCCCAGATGTTACCTGCCCATTCATGCTTGGTTGGCCCTTCCAGTTTTTCTATATTGACTTGGTATGACCTTTCGTCTTCTCATATCACCTGCCTTTCTCCAGAAGCAACCGACGTAAGGTGTAGGTAGGGTTTTCAGATATGAAACGATAGGTTTATCCTTTTGTGCATGCCTGCTTTTACTGCATGTTATATACTTATTTTTGAATGATTCTTGCTCTTGGTCATGCATATAGTATGGATTCAACCAGTTGGCATATTTTTAGTTTTTTCTTTTCTTTATTGACCTGTATTATTGTTGCATGTGGTGTGTGTTACTTTCACTTTGTGTGTTTATGTTTTTTGTTTCACTTACCATGTTGATTACGCTGTTTCATTGTTTGTTGGCACGTTGCATGGCTGTTTCATTTGTTTGATCGGTTTATAAGTTACTGACTAATTCGATTTGTTTTGCTATCATCGTCCTCAAAGTTTATCCCTATAATTGTTGCGCAAAATTTTTGGTTTCCATTTTGTATACGTATTTGGCTACTTGCTACCTGTTTCCTGTTTACATAAGCCATGCAAACTCCAAAAAAAAATTTGCCTATACCTGTGGTGGTTACACACTTACACCTGCTACAACTATTCGTGGTTCCGAGACCGGAGGAGAAGTTTTTGTTACAAGCGCTGGGTTGGGTCGTAGTTGTCATTTTTTCGTTGGTAAATACGCCTGCTGTGCCCGATACTTTCCCTCACATGCCGGAACCCGTCGTTTATCGAGGAGTGTCATACAATGTGGATAGGGAACGAAAGCGTAAGCGCATGATGGTTGACAAAGTAATGAGTGAGGGGTTGAAAAGGATATGTGTCGACAATGCCGTGTGCTTTATTGGGAAAGGCCTTGACAGTTCTAATGGGGAGGTTCGAACGGTCTCTATGTGTGCTGCAGAAGCTGGTGCTCAGGTGATTTGGATGTTGTATTTGTAGGTTTGTATGTTTGCTATTTTACTGTCGATGTGATGGTTCTAAGGTTGTTGATGTGTGCAGGTTTGTGAAGCACCTACCAGTTTTTCCAGCTCTGTACATGTGGCCAACGTTGAATCCGTTTGTCATATGTCGTCCGCGGAATGTCTTCCTACGCTTAAAAGTATGTCGCCATCAGATGATTCCATGTTCTCTTCTGTGTCTACACATCGTTTTCCTTTGAAAAGATCTGCGTACTCTGCCTTGGAAGCTGTGGTTGGTCGGCCTACTAAGAGGCTGGACCATGAGAAGGCCTCCACTTATAAACATACATCTGAATCTTCATCCCAGGTTAATTCTTTATGCAACTTCTTTTTGTATTGGCATATATATTGTGCTTTCAAGATCGATTGAGATTGCTTTGTAATTGCAACAGCAGCATACGCCTGTACCTTTAGAGGCATGTGGTTTAACCTTGGAATCTTGCGTGCCCCATCCCGTGCCTGAAAATCCATCCTTTAGATACGAAACTTTTTCATCGCAACTTCGTTCTCCAGTTGATTTCGATCAAGGTTTGTGTTATATTTTGTTTTTGGCTTTCAGTTATATATGTCAATATATTGACGTCTTCGTTTATCAACACTTTTTCCTTTCCTTATAATGATAATGTTGCTCTGTATAGCTAGGTGTGCACAGGGGTCCTTTGTTATTGGATTTTAAGAAAGGAAATGTGCAGCTCCTTGGCCAACGAAACACTGTCTGCGAATCTGAAATGGTATACCATGGTTCAGCTTTTCATCAGTTTATACCATCATCTTCTTCAGTAAGGGCCCAGGATTTTATCAAAGGGAAGCAGCCTATTGAGGGTGGGTTTGTGTTGTTATAGTTACTCATTTTCAATGTCTTTAATATATTATATGGTACCTCGACGATTTTTATTTCCTGCATCTACATAAACCGGTTGGTGCATTTTGTTTTCCGTTATCAGAAAGAATTGGGATGCAATCACGTCGGCGGAAAGGGTGCCATGACCGGCCTTTAAGTGCAGTTGCTGGTGGCTTTCAGCCTTCGCAGGTTTTAGGAGGCACGGGTGTTGGGGCATCAGCTCAACGTGCACATGCGGCTGCAGGTTTGTTACATACAAATATTCTAAGTGATTGGCAATTTAGTGAACGTCTGTTGTTTACACTTTTTTATTGTATTTGTTAATATCTCCTGGATATCATGTGGCTATATAACCCTACAGCTACGTATATACAAGAGCCGGTGGTTTTGGATGAACATGCCTCGCTGAACTTTCGATCATGCATGTCAGATGTGCTACCACCATCGGCACACTCACAGATGGAATTATCTTCAAGTAGTGACCGTCATGCTGTGCCTGATGCTTTTCAGTCGACGCCGTCGGCTGCTGGAGAATGTGAGTTATATATGGCAACAATGTTATTACGTGACTGTCGGTTACTTGGTTTTTTTTAGCAAATTATTTATGCTCTTGGTTTTACCGTTTTTGTACAGCTGTTCCTAGACGTAAAGATCGAGCACCTCACACATCCAGTCGTGCACGCGCGCCATCGACGGGCCATAACAGTCAGCAATCGGTACCACGACCAATACACGCAAGGCATAATGGTAAGGGTTCTTCCATTCAGATAAATTAGTTTACACAGCAATTCATAGTATGCACAAACCAGATTATTCGGCTTTCAATTAACATAGGTTAATTTGCAGGGCCACCGTCAGAATACAAGCCATACGGTCCTTGCAATTGCGTCTGTTCAAACTGTCATGCCCGTTTCTGGTTCGAAGAGCGCTTAAGTGTATCCACTCGAAGATCAGGTCCTTTATATAACCGATGCTGCAAGGGTGGGGGTGTAAGGCTATTTACACCACGAGTGTATCCATTATATATAGAGCAACTTTTCGGTGACGGTCACTTCATGTCAAATATCCATGCATATAATCAAATGTTCTCCATGACATCGATGGGTGCAACAATTGATGAAAGTATAAATACCGGTAGAGGGCCTTATGTTTTTAAAGTGTCGGGCCAGATATATCATCACATCGGGAAGCTTTGTCCAGAGGTGGGCCAAGATCCACGGTTCCTTCAGCTATACATCTGTGACACAGAACACGAGGTCCACAACAGGCTCGCTCACTTTAGGAGTGGAGATGGGAGTCGCCTTAGACAGGATATAGTAGATGGCTTGATAAGGGTATTAGATGAACACAACGCGCTGGTACAGCTATTCAGGTGTGCCAGAGACAAGTTGGCAAAGGTGACATCCCCGAGTTTAAGGTCAGGTTATATAGTGTTGCGGGATCGGTGCAGCATGAACTACCAACGGCGGACTCCATAGGAGCTGTAGTATACCAGGATGGTCCTGAGAGCGAATCTGAATTTGATATAGTCATTCAGTCTCATTCAGGGGAGCCACAAAGAGTTAACAAGTTGCATCCATGTTACATGGCATTCCAAATGCCGCTGCTTTTCATTTATGGTGAACAAGGGTACCACACTGGCCTTAGATTGGTAGATCTGGCTACTGCAGAACTGGAGGTCGATAAGAGATTGACAATGCATGCATATTATGCTTACCAGATACATGACCGCGTTAATAGATCAGGGCTCCTTACAAGAGGTGGGCGACTTTTTCAGCAGTACGTAGTTATGGCTTACTATTCAATTGAACAAAACAGGATGGATTTCATAAGGCAGAAGCAATCAGATATTAGAGGTGAATATTTAGCGGGTCTACATGATGCTGTTGCCAGGGGCGATCGTGATGGTTCACAGGTGGGCTCCAGAATTATACTTCCGGCATCATTTACTGGTGGCCCAAGATACATGTACAGCCATTATTTGGATGCACTTGCAATATGCCGTGTGCATGGAAATCCGGCGTTCTTTGTGACTTTTACATGCAATGTCAACTGGCCGGAAATAGAAGAGTATATGCGGTCATTTCCGCTCCTGACTACTGCAGATAGACCAGACGTGGTTGACAGGATCTTTGAACGTAAGATACATGACCTGATTAAATTCATGAGGGATCGGAAACCGTTTGGTCCTGTGATTGCAGGTAATAACAATTGGTGATTTCTAGCAATTTACACACATTGTTTTGCTCAGTTATTCATACTATCTGATACTTCGGTTTCTTATAAACATTTAAATACCGTGTCTACTGTTTTACAGCTTTCCGTTTACT
The DNA here is from genome assembly GCA_022545495.1 of Chrysanthemum lavandulifolium. NCBI lineage: Eukaryota > Viridiplantae > Streptophyta > Magnoliopsida > Asterales > Asteraceae > Chrysanthemum > Chrysanthemum lavandulifolium. The sequence goes on from CM040238.1 coordinate 312,824,463, forward strand.
AATAATATTCCTATTTGCAGTGCTATACACCATTGAGTTTCAAAAAAGGGGTTTACCTCATTGCCACATACTGTTATGGAACAACAGTGGTTCCAGGACAATGACACCTGCAGATATTGACAGATGCGTGTCGGCAGAATTACCAGACAATGTTGCTGACCCAGAGGCATTCAGAGTCGTTAGCGAGTTCATGATGCATGGACCTTGTGGTCTAGCGTTTCCTGCTGCCCCATGTATGCGTGAACGTACGACGTGCAAATTTTTTTTTCCAAAAGACTACTGTCCACACACATTTATCGATGATGCAGGGTATGTGCATTACCGGCGAAGAGACCTTCATATCAATGTTACCCGTCACAATGTTCGGCTAGATAATGGGTATGTGGTTCCTTACAACCGAGTTTTATGCATGGCATTTTACGCGCACATAAACGTCGAGTGTTGTGGTTGGACAATGCTAATTAAGTACCTGTTCAAATATATATCTAAAGGCACAGACAGAATTGTAGCAAGGATAACAAGGCCACATAGTGCATTAAATGATGAAGGGACAAGCTCAGGTGCTGCTACTTCAAGTGCCACATGTCCACCCCCGGTGATTGACGAAATTAAAAACTTCATGGATGCACGTTATATTGGCCCTCATGAAGCGTGTTGGCGTATCTTAGGATTCGATATACATAGTCGGGATCCAGCGGTCCAGATATTATCAGTTCATCCTGAAAATATGCAGCATGTGACGTTCAGAAAAACGCAACAACTACAGTCGATAGTTGACAGCAACTGGCTTCAACGAACAACGCTTACTGAATGGTTGCAGTTTAACAGGTTTTACACTTTCGGTAGACATTTGACATACTTACATTTTCCTTCAGAATTTGTTTGGTCAAAAAAAGATAGACAATGGTTTCCAAGACAAAACACGAACAAGCCATCTATAGGCCGGCTAACATATGTTCATCCAAGCTCCGGAGATTTGTTCTACCAACGACTTCTCTTATGTCATCAGCAAGGTTGTACTTCGTTTCCGGGTATACGGACGGTTAACAACTATGTTTATCCAACATATAGGGCTGCAGCGGAAGCATTGGGTCTCCTTGAAAACGATGGCGAATGGTTCGTAGCGCTTCAGGAAGCGGCAGCAACTGCCAGTGCCTCGGAACTAAGAGCATTGTTTGTACAGATATTGGTTTTTTGTAACGTTACAGATCCCGTGCATCTATGGAATTCTTTTTGGCAGTGCATGTCCGATGATATCCCAAGAATATTGTCCTCCATCCATGGTGTCCAGGTTACGCACATTGATGAGCCACATCTAAGGGGCGGTGTTCTTTACGAGCTTCAAGTAGCGCTTGCTCTCCACGGTAAATCTTTGGAAGATTATGGTATACCTATGCCTCCAGACAATTTGTTAAATGTTTTAAGAAGTCGTAGTATAATGGAAGAGAGAAGCTACAATCGAGCAGCACTGGCACGCGAGAGACACGCTTATCCCGAAACTAAATACTGAACAACGCCATATATTTGATATCATTGTACGGGCAACAGCTGAGCAAAAACAGGAGATGATTTTTGTCTATGGGCATGGTGGAACCGGGAAAACCTTTTTGTGGAAAACGATTATTACTACTCTTAGATCAGAAGGCAGGATCGTTCTTGCAGTCGCTTCTTCCGGAATAGCCTCGCTGCTTTTGTCGTCGGGCCGCACGGCGCATTCGCGATTCAAGCTCCCGCTCCAGCTAACGGATGAATCCGTTTGCAGTTTCAAAAAAACTACTCAGCTAGCCCATCTATTAAAACAAACAGACCTCATCATTTGGGATGAGGCACCGATGAACGACAGACGATGCTTTGAAGCATTAGACCGCACCTTAAGAAACATCTTTGATCTACCAGATGTTGTCTTTGGAAACAAGAGCATAATGCTTGGTGGAGACTTTAGGCAAACCCTGCCGGTCAAAAAAAAAGGAACAAAAAATGATATTATAGCCTCATCAGTTTCCGAATCATATCTTTGGCAGCATTTCACGATTTTTCGCCTGAATCAGAGAATGCGTGTACACACATTCTCAAATACTCCTGAGCAACAGCAACAGGCAATAGCATTTTCCAAATGGTTACTCGATGTAGGGGACGGTGTAATTGGTCAACCAGATAGTGACAATCCAGAGGACTGTTCATGGATCGACGTCCCTGAGAAATTCTGCTTTCCATCAAGTGACGAAGGGAAACTACAGCTTATCAGGTTTATATATGACAACACGATATTACGCCAGCAATGTGCAGAAACATTGCAAGACAGAGCAATAGTATGCCCGAAAAATGAAACGGCTGACATAATAAATAAACAAGTTATGGGAATGGTAGAAGGCGTTAGTACATTTTACAGTAGCGTTGACGAAGTGGTGCCACGGGGAAATGACGGCGGGGCGACTGAGCTCCTGTATCCAGTTGAATATCTGAATTCGCTCACTTTTGCGGGTTTCCCTCCTCATACATTGGAGCTCAAAGTTGGGACGCCCATAATGTTGTTGCGAAACCTTAATTTAGCAGGGGGATTGTGTAATGGTACAAGAATGATTGTCAGTCAGTTACTTACAAAAGTTATCGAAGCAAAGATCATTACTGGCACACGTGTGGCGCAGAAGGTTTTTATACCTAGGATAATGTTAACATCTAACGATGAAAAACTACCGTTTATTTTTAAAAGGCGCCAATTTCCTACCAAGGTCTGCTATGCAATGACCATCAACAAAAGCCAAGGCCAGTCATTAAAAAAAATTGGTATCTATCTTCCTGAACCGGTTTTTGGTCACGGGCAATTGTACGTGGCTCTTTCACGAGCTACATCACCGGATGGCCTGAAGATGGTTATTGAATCAGCTCAGGGCACCCAGCGTAATGCTACGAAAAATATAGTCTACACAGACTTTTTAAGGAAAATCAACTCCACACAGGTTATAGGCATATTTTTTTTGGTAAATGGGTAGTATATTACATGCATTTATTCGTAGCAGTCATTAGCCTTCTACATTTTAATGATACAAATGGCATTAGATTATGTGTCCGTCATGCTGGCAGATATAAAAACCACCATCGATCAATTAGCAGCCTCATATTATTATCTATACGTGCATATTTAGTACCACATTTTTCCCATCTGTCTTTCACCAATAGTCTTAATATTTTACTGCTACTTTAATTGATAGACATATAACTGAGCCATTACTTACACAGACAAACTGTAGTATTCATTTATTCTCGGCCAAACAAATTTCACATAGGTTATCATTATTATCCATATTAAACTCCATTACATCAATAAAAATACATGCATTCCATTACTACAGGAATTTAATTACTACTGATGCTTATATTATTAAACATACCAACAGACTTATTGTATTCCTTCGATTTGCTGTCATTCCTTTCTATTGCCATGTTACAGTGGTGGCTGTCATATGTCTCATACATATATTTGAAATCGTTGTTCCCTATCATTGTATCTAAATATGTTGCTACAAACTACATGCGTTGCTCTTATTGGTGATGTGTATACCCAATGCATCACCGGCTATAACCTAAACAATGACTACTAACAACATTTGCTGCAAATTTAAGAGATATGACAGATAAAGGCAAAGACGTCGCTACAAATGTTGACGAACCAGAGAAGCAACAGCCTGAAAAACTGACACCGCCACATTCTTTAGACAAAGGCAAAGCACCTGCAGTTGAAATGGACACTCCTGACCTAATGAACCTAAAACCTATGGATTTCGACAAACCACTCCATGTCAAAGTCTATAGAAAATGGTTGTCAAAGAATGTGCCGGATCCAAATCCTACTGGCCTTTGCTTTATCCTTTTAAAACCTACCATACTATATACAAATATTGTAATATCCGCTTACCATCGTTTTTGTAGGGAGGAGCTATCCAAGCCAACGTACAGCTTTGGGACATGAAGTTGTTTGACACAAAACTTGAAACTGGCTATTGCTACAAAATTGAGCGATTCGGTTGCAAAAAGACAGACAACTGGCAACAGACTCTAAATAACCCCATGACACTGTTGTTTGGAAAATATACTCATGTTACTCCTGCCGAAGATGAAGACTTCCCGGATCATTATTTCTACTTTGTGGCGTATAATGAGTTGGGCCAGCGAGCAGATGCACGAGACAACACACTCACAGGTAATATACATTATATTAACATTGTTTTACGTACAATATACAATAAGCATTACCTTTCTTTCAAACAGATTACATCGGTATTATCAGAAATATTAGCCCCATAAGAGAGTTTGGCGATGCTACAATAAACAGGCTTACACGCAGGAACATAGACATCCAGAATCTGCAGTAAGTTCCAAAAATGTCACTTGAAATAACACATTCCCAATACAGTAATAACAGATAAGCCTTTCTATACAGTGGAAACGTTGCTACCTTCACGCTCTGGAACGAAATGGCTAATAATTTCCCTGTACAAACGCTATCCCAACTGGATCAGCCCATACTGATTGCTGTCAGCTCTTGCTGGGCAAAAAGGTATTCAGGTATGTTGCATGCTCTTACACAAACAATACAAATGACGATATACAAATCACCCGCTCATTATCACGCATTGTTTCACAAACAGGAGTTGTCGGCCACACCCGCAACATACTATTATCTGAATCCACAGATTCAAGAAGCTGACCGTATTCGCCAGCTGTAAGTTTCCTGAAAATACATTTCTCAAAAACAACAACATAACAAAATACATGTTACTCATTTTGTCGGTACAGGTATGAGCAAATGGGACTTATAGCAGAGCCGTTGCAGTTACCGGCAGCTGATGTGCAGCAAACAGGCGAGCCACCGGCACACAGATTAACTCCGATAAGCACACTGATGCAGGCAGGCCCAGAGAGCGTCACGGTTAGTACATGCCAAACATAGAAGTTATGTTCATTATCAGCCAATAAGGATCCTTAGCAGTTAGTTCTATACTTTTATGTAGAAGCAGCTTTAGGTAGCATAAAGAACTTATGATGTTAACAATTGTCCATTCACATGTGTTTGACATCCTTTGGTACGAAACAGAGGTGAATAGTGAAGATTTTATGGTTCGGGCTAAGTGACCTTCATCCATTGCAAGTGTGTACAAGTGATGATACAAGTGATGATTTTATGGTTTGGGCTAAGTCTCCTTGTCAAATAGCTAACAACACCTGTTATCTTATATCCTAACTGAAATTGATACAAGTGATGATAATTTGGTATGAGTTTTTGTATAAGAAATCTCTCTACTGGATCAACCTTTACCCGTGCTTGATAAAGAAAACTCTTCTTAGTTCCTATATGGTAGGCAACTTATTTTATGAACCACCATATTGTCCATCTCATTAACTATTACGTCCATTCACTTTTTAGATTAATTATTAACGAAAAAATGGTTAAGTTGTTACAAGTATTATAATATATGCATTTGTTTAAGATGTTATATCTCATATGCCAAACACATAAATTATGTTCGATATCTACCTATAAGGAAGTTCAGAATCCCCTTGTTTTCTAAATGCCATTCTCGATGTACCTATCCGATGGTTTCTCACGCAACTTGTTTTGGAAAAATACTCTGACTTACTTCCTGCTTCATGGCAACATATATAGGTTCACGGAACAGTTAGCTTGTAAAATGCAGTCGTTTTAAGCTTGGGTCTCTCTCATGATGTTGTGTCGGACTTTTAATTGACTGCAGAAAAACTTTTCATGAGTGATTATATAATCCAAGGTAGGTATTATACTCGTATATGAATACAGTTAGATAGTTTATGTTGTTACTATTCCAGGTTGGAATGGTTGCCTGTGGATCTTTGATGTTCTGATGGGCCGAATATATATACAGTATCTTAGCAACCTAACTTGTCTACGGATTGTTTCTGTTGTTACCTGTCATGTTTGTTTGTCATATATTTCCTGAGGTGATCCTTCCATATCGAAAATCAAATTTATATCTCGGGATCTATACGGCTACAATGTTGCTCTCCGACTCGAAATGGTGGTATCATTTTGAGTTACACACTCTTCGTTCACTCTAAGCTAGAAGTTAAGCTCTTGAAAGTCTAAAATCCTCTCAACTTGTGAGTTGTGACATATAGCCAAGGTTTGCGTCAACACGACTTGGCCTTGTAAGAGGTGGCAAAACGGGCGGGCAGGACGGGCATGGGTCACGGTTCAAACGGAAAGTAAAGTTAAGATGGAAATAAGCTTCAACACCGTTCTCTAGCCTATGCAAAGCAAGCAATTTGAATTTGGTGCAAGTTAGCGGTAGTTTCTTATCAGAGTTTGAGTATTTGTTTATGCTTTTAATCTTCATAATAGTACCTAATCGAGAGTAAATTTTGTTTATAACTATGATCATGTAGCAAATCATCTCCTCTTTACTAATAATATTCATACATAATCATTTCATTAATGACAAACTGACAACCATCAACCAAAAACCTAAATGAACTAGAACTAATACAAAATAATGAGAATAAGTTGTGGGTTCGAATATCAATTTGTGAAAAAAAAAAATACTTATTTAGCTCGATTACTAGCTATTATTTTGTTTGACTAATTACCTAATATGATTGGAGATTAAAACATGTAAATAGTTAGTTTCTCCTTAAAAAAAAGTTAAGAGCCCATATTAATTCATGTTAGCACCATCACATGAGTTCTCTCGTGATTAACTCTTGTAAAGTAAGCCAACCACAAACATAATATCAAACACCAACATCCCAATAGTTTATACGCCACACTATATAACTAAGTGAGAACTCTTGCCTTCACCCGATGTGGGAAAAGAAAATATAATTAAAAGTGAACTTATATCACTTCTTACTATCCATTAAAACAATATAAATGGTAGTATTGAATTTAAAGTATTGTGGCTTTTAGAATGTAGTTACTTTTCTTTAAGAAAAAAGGATATTAATAGTAACTTTCTAAAATATATTTTTGACCACGATTTAATTCAAATATTTGATAAGAATGGTTTTTTGATTCTAAGACGCTTTAGTTTCATTTTTTGAGTTACGAAAATTATATTGAATGTTGTAATACGTAAAGATAATTCAAAGTGGGCAAGCGAAAGTCAGACTTTATGGAGCTGATATAAAATGATATAAACTATTAATTGGCTTCATATTGGCATACTAGTTATAAAATCCCGTACATGTACAAAGTTTATACATAAATCAAATTTATTTAAAAATTAGGTTTGCTAAATGGATATATAAAAATTTACCCTCAAAAATTGTGATTAAGTACAACTGATAAATATGTATGAGTTTTTCATTATGTATTAAAATACATTAATATTTTGTAAAAAAATTTACTGGATGAAAAATTTAACTTTGTTAGCTGATATAAATGTTAAGGTTTATGTTGTTGTTTAACTTTAACTATTGATATCATGTTGTACGAAATGTGCGAGTTTAGTAGCACATAATGAGAGTTGATGAAATTAAAATATATTCTGTAATGTTTTTTAAAATGTTTTTCCGGATATCTGTATATAAACTTTAAATAATAATTACACTAATCTTTGTTATAAGTACAATCGCGTATATTTATTTTCATATCACAGTATCTCGTGCTTGCCATTTGATATTTATATTACCATTAATAGTTTTGTTGTATTTAATATTCAAACCAGTGTACGCATAGAGTAAACTTTTAATATGAGTCCACATTTAACGTATATAGTAAAAAAAATGAAAGTTTAAAACTAATATTCATTTTAAAAATAATTAACATATGCTAAAACTAATTCGTATATTTACAAAAATTTGTAATTTTAATAAATGTGTGTCTCAAACTAATACTAAAACTCATGTAATTCTAAACAAAGTTCATATTATAAAGCTTAAGAGGTATAAAGTGTAAGGGGTTATTCGTTTATGATCTAAAGTTATTAAAAGACCTGAAAACTTATAATTTTACACTTAATTCTATATAATATATTTAAAATCCAACTACTAAAGTTTTATTAATTACCTTATCTTTTTTTAAGTTATTGTGTTCATAAATTTTATACCTATATTTTTATGTGTTGTTTTCCTCAACCAAATTCTCCATCAAATTTATTAAAGTTTGACGAAAATCAATCAAATTTTGATCTTTTATTGGCCAATCTACTACCAATTGTTAATCTAAGCAGGTTGCGAACTTATATATTTTAAAGTTTATATACTAATATCCGAAGAAAACATTTTTAAAAAACTTTACGGAGTATATTTTAACATCATCAACGCTCATTAAGTGTTACTAAACTCACACATTTTGTACAACGTGATATCAATAGTTAAAGTTAGACAACAACATCAAGCTCAACCTCAACGTTTATGTCAATTGAACAAAGTCAAATCTTTTATCTAATAATTTTTTTATAAAATACTAATAGATATTAATAGCTAATGAAAAACTTATGCATATGTATTAGTTGTACTTGTATCACAATTATCACGGATAAATACTTATATGTCCATATATTAAACTTAAATATTAAAATAAAATTGATTTATTTGTAAACTTCATGTGTGCATGAAAGTGATAACTAGTTAAATAATATTGTAATTATTGGGATAACTTCTTTAAAATTCTTAACAGGCCTAATTTTTAAATGAGTTTATAGTATAAACTCCATTTACTCACGGAATCATGTTACACCGTCGTAAATTTTGGGTACTAAAGATTTAAATGAGTTGATGGTATTTTAACTAAACTAGACGACTACTCGTGCATAGCAACGTTGTCTTACAGCAACAAATAATTATAGTGATACAAAAAAATTATGAGTTATAAACGAAAAATAATAATATTTTAAGAATATAAGGGTTAAAAACGATTTAAACTGAATGAAAATATTATTGGTGATGGGTTATAAACGAAAATAACAATAAAAGTTTATGGTTTACATATATAGTTTTCTTAATCTTTCATTTTATAAAATACGAGTTTTTCCCTTATATAGTATAGATTGATGGTATTTAACAAAATTTTGACTAAGGTTGACTTATGTGTCATCCGCCAGCTGCGACAATTTTTAAACCGCTCACCACGATTTTTTTTTTGTTCATAAGTAAAAAAGTATGAGAATTGTATAAGTTGATGATTAAGGGCATCCACTATGGTGGTTTATAAAAGGGTTTATAAAAAAATGAAGATGTTCATAATATTGTTAACTATAGTGGACATCAATTTCATGCTTACATGGCATGAAGAGGTCCAATATCTTAGATCTTTTCACAATTTAATGCATTGAGTTATGTTATATAATTATAAAGCTTTAACAAGTTTATCTATATTGGAAATAGGTTTATAAATCTAAAAGGTTTATGTATTTGTGATGTGGCATAATTATAAACCCTTGTAAAAGTTTATCATAGTGGATGCTCTAAGAGCGAGTTTTTGTTTCCAACAAGAGTTTTTATTACAGAAAGTAAAGGTTATTATGTATTTCCATTATTACCACAAGTGAAAAATATGGGATTTTTGCTACTGCGAGTAAAAGTTATAATATATTTTCTTTGTGGTAGTAAAAAATGTGTTTTTGCTGCTGCAAGTAAAGATTATTATATATTTCCATTATTACCACAAGTGAAAAATATGGGATTTTTGCTATTGCGAGTAAAAGTTATAATATATTTTCTTTGTGGTAGTAAAAAATCTGTTTTTGCTGCTGCAAGTAAAGATTATTATATATTTCTATTATTACCACAAGTGAAAAATATGGGATTTTTGCTACTGCGAGTAAAAGTTATAATCTTTGTGGTAGTAAAAAATATGAGAATCATATCAGTTGAAAGTTAAGAGCAGGTCCACATGATTATATTATATATGATTATATTATATATAAACACGTAACAAGCAAATAACCATCAATGTAATACGAACTTCAGTTTGCCTATTGGATAACACCAAAGTAAATGTACGAGCAGAAACTCTTTTCCACACCCGATGTGGTTTCAAAACTATCTCATGCTCTATAGTCTATACTAATTACCTTCTGCAAAATGTACACAGTCTTCACTTGATCAAGTCCGCAATCATATCTCATGCATTTTTTGGTAATTAATACTCGTTTATAGTCATCGTCTCTCGGGCGACCACCACTTTCTTAGGCATAAAGAACCAAATACTCCACAGTTCTTTTACTAGAGGAGCCACCTTATGCCAGTTTTAATTTGCTTCTCATTTGCTATTCTAGACGTGTACGGCGTGCCAAATCACCTTTTACATTATTAGTGAAAAATTTATTAAGCTGTCACAAGTAATGAAATAAGCATTTGGCTAAAATGTTCGTATCGTATAACATGCCAAACATAGAAGTTATGTTCATTATCAGCCAATAAGGATCCTTAGCAGTTGGCTAGTTTTATACTTTTATGTAGAATTTAAAATCGACGCAGCTTTAGGTAGCAGAAAGAACGTATGATCGATGCTGATAATTATCCATTCACCTGTGTTTATCATCCTTTGGTACGAAACAGTGGTGACTAGTGAAGATTTTAGCCATATGCATGGTTTGGGCTAAGTGACATTCGTCCATTGCAAAACCTGAAGCGTGTACTTGTTATTGGGATTAATAAAGCGAAAATCTGGATCTCCTTGGCAAATAGTGTGGCATCTTTATTTGGACAATCTTTCCTTCTCTCTTTATTTATTTGGGTTAAAACATGAACTCTTTTTATATTAGTTCCCAGCTTAGCTTTTTTCGACTTACAACGCTCTCAACCGGCTCTTATTCTATTTTTTTTTATTTTTTTTTTTTTTTTCTTCTTCTTCTTCTTCTATTATAGGCTTTAGAAAGAAGAGTATAACTGCCTTGTAATAGGTGAGAGTGAGTTATTTTGCGATGCTAATAAAAAATCATTTATGTCGACAAACTCAACTATCAAATGGTATATTCTGATTTTCATTATGCTCTCAAATATATTTCTGGCTTTCGCCCACGAGATTGTTGAATGATAGAAACCCGTGGGTTTAACTTTATTTATGATCACTATTTATAGATTAAATTGTATCATGAACTTAACCCTAATGGACCCTAAGCCCACAGACCGGGCTTGGGCCGACTGTACTAAAACCATAATTTATACCTTAATACTCCCCGGCAATCCGAGCGGTGAAATCGTGAAAGCTCGAGACTGGAGTAGAAAACTCTATAAATAAAACTTTGATAATTTTTTGAAGAAGCATCGAATTGCTAGCGCAAAAGGTCTTCGGCGTCTTCACAAGTCTTGATATCGTAGTTGTGGAAGCTTGTTTCGATTTGTTTTGGTTGGATTTTCTTTTTCTTTTTTTTTCTTTAATAAAAACAAACAAAATCAGTAGAAGAATAAGACACTAAAGAAAAAAAATCTAAGAAGAAAATGAAACTATTTTCTAAACGAGGGAAGGTTGAGGAGAACAAAAAACAAATGATTAAAAGACTATTATGATATTGATTGTAAAACCTTTGTTTACCTTACTTTTTTAAAGAAAAGAACGATAGATGAAGGACTTAATTGAGGGTGTGGGTGGGAAAAGAAAAAAATACCCTCGACTAAAATAGGCTTAACCCCGTTAATTACGCCAGTTAGGGTGAGGGACCAACGCTGAATAACGTTTCGCAATTAAGGATGGACGGTGCATTTTTTTCAAGGACGATACTTGTCGGTCAACGCATACCACAAGGACGAATGGTGTAGTTTACTCTAATCATTTCATTAGTGACAAGCATCACTTCTTCATCACCATCACCTCGTTGAACCAATAAATTGACCATCTGCTAAAAACATGAATGTACTAAAACTAATACAACATATTGCAAATAAGTTGCGGGTTCAAATATTAATTTGTGAAAAAAAAAACTTATCTAACTTGATGACTAGCTTTTATTTTGTTTTACTAATTACATATGCATGATGATTGGTGATTAAAACGTGTACATACATATCAACAAATGTCATTATTACTCCCTCCGTCCCAAATTAATTGTCCTCATTTGACTTTTTAAAGTTTTAATTTCTCAACTTTGATCTTAAATATTTTTATTTATGTTATATAATAATTGATGCAAAATATATAAATGGATTATCTTTTAAATATTTTTTCATTGGTGTAATTTTCATCAAGTATTACATAACACATACAAAAATATTAAGAATCAAAGTTGAGAAATTAAGACTTCAAAAAGTCAAATGAGGCCAATTATTTTGGGACGGAGGGAGTAATACGCATGCCCTTATAGGACTTTGACAAAACGAAACCAGTGGCATTGCCGTATGCTCCACTTTTGTTGCCAGTGTAAAAAGTTTAAGAATTGATTGTCGTATGCTCCACTTTTGTTGCCGGTGTAAAAAGTTTAAGAATTGATGTAAATCAATAGTCTTGTAACTCATGGCAGTTATCTTACATTTAACTCTCACAAATTACGACAACCACCAACATAATATCAATTTTCAACTTGTCAATACTTTACTCGCCACACTATATAAATAGGTGAAAAATCTTAACTGCACCCGATGTGGGAACTGAAAATTGATACATGTAAACCTTTTCAAAAGTTAGCTCAAAATACATATAATAACACCTTAGATTGTATAATGCAAACATAATCAATCATTTATCAAATCATCTATCATTCTAATTAACATTCCTTAGTGACCATCGCACTAGCCTTATTCGATCCGTTACCACCATCATATCACCAATTCTGCCACAGTCATTTCACTCAAATTTCTCTAGATTAAATGACTAAACACGTTGGCCACTTCCTAAATCTAATCACACTCTCGGTTCAATCATAAACTTTCTAATCAACTGTGGGTCTTACAACAAGTACACATGTGTAGCATGAATGATTATATAAGTAGCGTAACATAAAATTGAAGAACTACATTAAATTCTATAACTCTAGTGGCTCGCTTAATGAGAGGGCAATAGTGAACTTGAAATTTATACTTTTTTAACACACCGGCGAAGCTTTTTATGTATAATGAATTGCTTATGTACGTACAAAAGTTATGGAATAGACTCACCAAAAATAGAAAACACAAGACTATGACATTTCGAAACAAGTACGTATAAACATGCTGGATCTCTTTTACTTGCATATATATATAAACCCTATTTCTGAAACATTCTTTCCAACAAGTGTTCTTTTAAACTTTAAAGACATAATTTTCAATTCATTCGGACCACTTCAATAATGCATGCATGCAAAGATACTCTTGACTACGAGTCTCGATATGTGTTGCCGAAAACACAAGCCTTCTAACAAAGCTCCATCGATAATGTGCCCTTCAAGATGCGAAGGTCTTCATTTTCAGCCATACTTGTTTCCCAGGTTATGAACATTCAGAAAACAAGTGCATATAAGCAGGCCCGGATCTTAGGGAGTGCATTATGAGCATTCGCACAGGGCCCTTTTTTTGTAGGGGCACCAAATTTGGTATACAATACTACTACTCCCTCCGTCTCAAAATTATTGTCAGGAGACAAGAAGCACAAGGATTAATAAAAGTGGGACCACTATAACTCTCAACCACTCAAATAGAATATTCCTTCATTATATTCTCTTTTTCTTACTAAAATAGGAAAGTGGACAATTAATTTGAGACATCCATAAAAGGAAATACGGACAATAAATATGAGACGGAGGGAGTATTATATAGGCCCAATTCCCAATGTGTATCCTAGTCCAAGTCTGTATCTTTCTTGTACTCTAATTTAATTGCCTATAAAATATTAAATATCCATTCTTTTTGGATTACGCTAACTGACAAACGTAAAAGTTCGATTCCCTAAATCAAATTGTGACTGCATCTGAGAGAGGTACCATCAATCCATCATCTTTTATATTCTTTTTCTATGAGTTTTTTTATTCTTTTTTGCTTATAGTTTACTTTTTATTTGAATGAATTTCCTTATAGTTTACTAGTCAACTGTAGAAGTTATGCATATGATTTCTTTTTTCAAAGTAGTAGCAGTGTAGTAGGCTAGTAGCTATTAGCTAATAGATAAAATAATGAGATCTTTTTATCTTTAAATTATCAATTGACAATTGTTTTATAGTAATTTAGTAAAGTTGCAACCAATTGCATTTTTCAAGAAATAAGTTCCACTATATATAGTTGTTTGTTTGAGTAATTCATTAATTTCTCTTTTTTTAAAATATTTTTCTCACTTGTTTCAAGTTTATCAATTTAAATTAATTATACTAGTATTTAAAGTATTTGTGTTTGAGGGGCCCAATATTTTGTACCGAACAGGGCACCCAAAATCCATGGGACGGCCCTGCATATAAGTTTGATTTGAGTAATATGCAAATGGTTCATTTGTTTGTTTGAGTATTGTTTTGTTTGATGACGCCAATAATATGATGCAAAACTAAGTATTTGATGAAATAAAAAAAAAAATAAAAAAAATAAATAAAAAAAAGTAACGCCCAATGCCGTCTTCCACGGGTTATAAGTACCCAATACCGTTTACGGTGTATGGGGAGGTTGAGATGTAGATAGTCTTACCCTACCTAAGGTAGAGAGGTCGCTTCGGTTCTACTAAAGGTAGAAAGGACTGCTGCCTTTTGTAGGAGTGAGGATCTAACCCGACCTCTCGGTTGAGAGGCAGAGTTTATTAACTAATTAATTTAGGCATTTCATAAGTATTTGATGAAATGCCTAAATTAATTAGTGATTCATTTTCATTACTTTTTTGGTTACATGAGCTATTATCATGAAACACCTTATATTGCGGTAGCGTGAATTGTTTTTTTTTTTTTAGCTATTTTAGTGTTCTTTATTTTAATTTTATATTTGGATTAGTTTTTTTATGGTAGAGTGTTTGTGAAAGTGCAGTGGCCAAAATTGTGGACATTATCGAGCTTGAAAGGTCTCACCAATCTCACGTAGTGTATCTCTTTGTCCAATTTTTACTTAGTAGTTTTTTTATATGTAGAGGTATTTTTACTTCTCAAAGACATTATATGCCATTGAATAAGCTTAAGCAACAGATTTGTAGCTTTTTGAGGATGCATAAGCTTTATCGGGGTAATGAGTCAACCAGGATCAAGAGGGATCGGAATTATTTTGGATTTCATTATCAATATTGAATATAATTACTGAAAGCTGAAAAGCATTGCAATAAGTATGAACTCTCCTAAAGTGTTTTAAAGAACAAGGTTAAAAGAGTGTTGGCGGGACAACCCATTGCAGTTTGACCCGTTTGACCCGCCACTTATAGAGTGCTTTTTCAATTTTAGCCCATTTGGATTTGTTGTTTCCTACCAAAATTGACTATGTTTTGTACATTTAATATTCTACAGGAAAGTAAGCTCTCTACGGTGTGTGAGAAGGTATTCAACAGGTGTTTGATACCCGCTTATTGTGGTGAAGGTTGCGACAACATGACAATGATTTTGGTTCAGTTCAAAAAAGTCCCAAATCAGTTCGGTCTACTTCTGAACACCCTTCTCTTGATCAACCATCTGAATCATCTGACAACAAAGACAAACCTAAATCAACTTAGTGGTAACAATTTCCTGTTTTGTTTTTCTTATATAGCTGAGCATTACATTCTGTCACTTTGGACGTTTATTGAGGGAAGCAATTATTTAGAAGGTATTCTATGGGATATAGGTTTTATATTAAGAGTGATTGTGAATATGGACTATGCTTAAAGAATGAAATTTTAACACAAGGTAAAAGGATTTTCTTTCGACTTTTGTTTTTAGTTTTGACTTTTTTTGGTATTGAGTTTGATGAAAAAAAGTTATGTTTCATCAAAATGTTTATGTACTATCAGGTTGTTGGTATGTACTCACTTTAATTCTAGCATGTTGCAATCTTCATTAATGACATCAAAAGCGAACTCGAAGGTATTTCCTCAAACTTTATAATTGAATATTGTTGTTGCTATTATGCTTGCTGCCCATGCAATGGTGTGGATATGGACAAAAGAGTACATAAATCGTTAAAAGATGATGACAAAGTATGTGCCAATCACATATGAGTATATTAAATGTTTAGTGCCAATAGAATTGAGCGAATATTGATCATGATATAAAAATCAACAAAAGGCATGCCATTTAAGTACTTTTTAGATTTGATGGTTGTATGTTATACAAAGAGTTAATTGCATTTTTGGTCTGGTATGGTTAAACATTGAACGTCTCCATTTTGAAGTTTCTGTTGCATGTTTGGTCCCTTAGGCACAGACGATATTAAAGTTTTAGGGACCAAATTTGCAATTTGGCCATACCACAAGGACCAAAAATGCAATAAAAACTTTAAAATGAGAAGGTTTAATGCACTTTTAAAGTTTTAAGAACCAAATATGCAATTTCATCATACCACAGGGACCAAAAATGCAATTAACGCTTATACAAATAAGTTGAAGTGAATGTATAGTTAGGCTTTTGCTTCTTTTAGTGTGATCTATCTGCTCCACCTTGAGGCCTTTAGTTTCATTAATGACTAATAATTTTATTTGTTGTGAATTTAAGTAGATTTTTACTTTAATGCTTGTGCGCATACGAGGTTTAGATTATAAGCACAATTAATAATTATATTTTAGTTCTAATTATATTTGTTAAGTGTGAACTTATAAATTTTATTATTTATAGATTCGGTTGTTGCTGATGCGTATGTTCAACCACTGTGAACATATTGTGAGATGGGTTTTCAGGTGACAATAAAGCAAACTCGGACACCCACTTCACAACAGTATAAGTAGCAAACTAAGATCTACACTTTTGAATAATCTGTAACAAACTTCGTGGGTGGTTGTATCACCATTTTAGGGAACCAATTGAAGCACAAGGTATCGTTATGGAATGTTGCACATGACATTGTGTTCATTTACAAATGACAATATTTTTGACTTTTAATGTGAAGCTGGCACTCATTGGCACGGGTTTGAGCCAAGTTTTGATTCAACGAAGTTATTCGGTTTGGTCTTTTCGAATTTGAAGATAAATGATAACCGCCTAATACTCAAATGTAAGTTGGACTAAATCCAAATCCAAAACACCTTAACTAATTTTGGGTTAATCGGTTTGAGGCCCAACAATCCAAAATAACGGCAAAGCATTGATATAATTTATTTAATTTAAATTCAAAATTTTGTGTGTATCACTTTGGTCAAGTTATGTTGTTAGTTTCTAATAATAACAAAGTTACAGTATAATGGAACCATAATATGGCCATTAAAATGAAGTTTTGTTTACTATTATGAATAAAAAGCACTTTAGTGTGTGATCATTTGGCAATACTAATATTAGTTGTGTTAAACAATTACACACAAAAGAAAACAAAATCATTTTTTTTTTTTTTTAAAAGAAAAAACCCCGTGCGTGCACAGGTATTATAACTAGTTTTCATAACAACAAAAACATAAACCAACATAATCATTTTTTTAAAAAAAACTCGTGCGTGCATAGGTGTTATAACTAGTTTTCATAACAACAAAAACATGAAAAAGGTTTAGAATAATATATATTATTAACTATTTCTGTTTCAGTATTATATATTTATCTATGTATAAAACCCCGTGCGTGCACAGGTATTATAACTAGTTTTCATAACAACAAAAACATAAACCAACATAATCATTTTTTTTTTAAACTCGTGCGTGCACAGGTGTTATAACTAGTTTTCATAACAACAAAAACATGAAAAAGGTTTAGAATAATATATATTATTAACTATTTCTGTTTCGTATTATATATTTATGTATGTATAATTCTTGCAATAGAAATAGCCAACAACATAATATCACACTCAATTTTGAGTATGGGGTTGCACAAAATAGTATATAACTAGGTGAAAAATGTTACCTTCACCCGATGTGGGACACGAATTAGCAGTACCACCTTGCATTCTAAAAAGTTAACCAAGAGCTGATACAAACAAACATAACGGAAATCACCAAACTTAATCATTGTTTATCAGATGCATACTCTGTTCTTTTGAGTTTTAGGTGCAAGTAATTTTAATTTGGTGCAAGTAACAAAATTTCTTATTGGAGTTTGAGTATTTGTTTATGAGATGCATACTGTGTTCTTTTGAGTTTTAGGGCTATCAATTTGTCAACCTTATGAAATGTTATTAACCGAAAATGAGAATGATATCCAATGAATATATCGTCAATGTGAGATAGGAGATGTCTTGGACATGTATTTACTTGAACAGGTTAATATAAAAATATGGTATTAAGCTTTTTAAAATAATGCGTATCAAACTTTTCAGTTGTTCACTTAGGTTACTGAACTTATGAAAATGATATTTTGAGGTAATTGAACTTATAAATGTATACATAAATGTCACTAAACTTTTAAAAACACGAAATTTATGTTGCTTAATTTATCAAAAAATATACATTCAAGTCACTTCGTTTAACACTGGAATTATAGTCATGTATGTTTCCTATAAGTCTATTAACTTAAGTGAAGAAAATGAAAGTTCAGTACTTTAGACACATTTTTTTTTAAAGTTTAGTAACATCTTTATCTATTAACCTTTAGTTGAAATTTAGATTTAGTTTACTTTGTGTAATTTTGTTATGTAGTTGTTGAGTATGTTTGTATTTCCTTTTTTTAAATAGTTATCTAGTTGCTTGCTTTGTTGGTGTTTCTAACAAATGGTATTCTAAGTTTTCTTTGTAGAAACATATGAAGTACTTGCAACTTGGTAATGTGTTATTTGACTGAAATCAGACTTTTTGATCTGCATTTTAAATGCATTTAAGTTATTTCTTATGATCTTGGTGCATAGTAAACCAAAGTTGAGAAGGATGCTAATTTAATTAAAACACACAACTAAACATATTAGACAAATCAACTATATATTTTGATATGTTCGTTAAAACATACAAATGTTAACATATCAAACTTATCAGCTACAAATTTTGGTACTTCGAAGTATGACATCAATATAAAATGTTACCGTAGAACATCCCGCCGCACAGCGCAGGTTCTTGGCTGGTACAACATAATGCGAATAAGTTGTGAGTTCAAAAATCAATTTGTGAAACAAAAACTTATCTAACTTGATAACTAGCCTGATTACTAGCTATTATTTTGTGCAACTAATTATGTAGATGATCGATGATTAAAACGTATAATAACTTGTTTCTCTTAAAAAATAGTTAAGAACCGTGTAATTTGTTACTCTTAAAAAAACTAAGAACCATGTAATAACTTGTTTCTCATAAATAAAGAAAAAAGTTAAAAACTAAAAAAACTAAGAACCATGTAATAATTTGTTTCTCTTAAATAAAGAAAAAAGTTAAAAACCGTGTAGTAATTTCTTTCTTTTAAAAAATGTAATAATTTGTTTCTTTAAAAGAAAAGTTAAGAACTTATATAAAAAAAAGTGTAAAATTTTGTTTCTTATAAAATAAAAAGTTAAGAACCGATACAAGTTTAGGTCCTCATACAACTGATTTAAGTTTTTAACTCAAACAAGTTATAGGAAGAACCAACACAATATCGAGTATCAACTTGCCAACGGTTTATACGCTGCACTATATAACTAAATGAAAATTATCACCTTCAACCGATGTGGGAACAAAACTTGCTAGAAGTAGTCTTTTACAAAATTTAGCTCTAAAGACATACAATAACACCTTAGATTATATATTGCAAACATTCATGTATCTATTGGTTATGCCCAAGTCTAAACGGTCAAAAATATGTGAGTCTATTGAGGCACAGATGTATACACTGAAAGAATACTTTCATAATGTAATTAATATATTTATACTAAGCTTATTATTTATATTAGATGAATAATTCACGAAAATGATTAGCCGTCGCTAATTAAACTGTTAGACATTTTAATAAATTAGTATAATCTTAGCACGTAGTGTTGTAAATAAAACTTTAGCCGAACAATATAACAAATAAATATAAGTTAAAGGGGCCTGAAAGCTTTACTTGTTTACCAAATTTGCTTACACTATAAATCTTAGTATCTAATAAAGTATCAAGATACTTTTGGGCATTAAATTATTTAAAATTCATCAATACAAAAAAGTATGTATAAAGGATGAGGATCCTCTAATGTTCATGTAAACATCATAGATAATGTTGTGCTTTTTCAAACACAATATATACAACATATAAAGCATTACAAGTTTGAATGCATGCTTTACAATAATTTAATGCACAAACACATCAATTCAAGACACATCATTAATACTCTTTTTACAACACTCCTCATTCAAAAATACAACTTTATTAACAAATAATACACTATTTAAATCACACATTCATTAAAATATATAACAATTTTACCATAATGTACAATCTAATAAAGTTACTATGCCAAGCACTTTAAAATAAAACGATCAGTCCAATTCCAAAACTTTGGCTACCCACATTGGTCGGTCGACCGGGGCGCACACGCCGACCGAGTCGCCACCACTACATGTAGTCAGTCTTCGAAGATTTAAATTAGGTACAAGTCATATCCATCACTTTAAATTTTGATGCCGTTAATATTTATTTTAGAGTACCCGTCATTGCAATGCGCATTCTAATATAATATAAAGTATTGATAAAAAAATTTACTCCTCGTTACTTATGAAAACAAAATCTCTCGTAAGTTTGGAAAAATAACAAGAGGGAATTGTTTTCCTTTTATCCCCTTGTGAACTGTTCGACAAAACCAAAAAGCCTTTTAAGGTTTGTTTGGTTCGATTTACAATAAAGCAAGTTACGCATGATTCGTTGCTTGTTCGTGAATTGCAAGAACTAGCATTCATGTATTCTACCGTGACGTACAATTGTCGTAGTTCTGTTACCGCCTTGTCGTCTTGGATTGGGAAGGATACGACAGGCTCAATTCAAGGACACTCAATTTCAAGCTCAATTTAAGGCTTTCGAAGCTCTGACGCTTTCTGTCGCATTTGTTCTATCTTTTGTTTACCTATCATTTTCACTTTCTTTAACCGTACTTAGGTAGCTCTTCGTTCGTTCGGTAGAGGCGTAGAGCTATCTACTTGGCCGCGACCGGCTCTGCTACGCTAGGTTCCCCCTATGGCGCTACGCATCGTTGCCTTCGTTCGAGCGAATCCCATTGTTCCGGTCGTGTATGCAACTATTTACTTTAATCATTGTTCAAATTCAATCGCTCATGTTGCCTCAAATTGAGTCAAGTTGTGCTTACAAGAGGATTCTTGTCCACAACAAATAGGATAACGACTAACATAACACTCATTCCAATTTAATGGTGTGAATAACATATAGTATATAAGCAGCAGAAGTTCTTAGTCCTCAACCGATGCATGATTGAAAATCTATTCTCCATATTAATAACCCTTTATAATAAATGATTAAACGCATTCACTACTTCCTAATTATAATCACACTATTCAATTTAAGGTCAATAAAGAACCTTGAGATCTTTATGCGGATGGTGGTGAACACGGTTGATGTTAGTGGGGTTGCTTATGCGGACGGTGGTCGTAGGTCCGATAGTATATCACTATATCCTTTACTTGGCGCGAGAAATATAATGCTCTCTTTCCATTATTTTTTTTCATTTTTATGATTAGGATATATGATAATATGGTATAGTTTTGTGGTTTGTCATATATTGAATGCTCAAAATTAGTTCATATGAGATTGTGTGCCTTATAACTAGCGGTCATAAGAAATTGTGTGCCTTATAACCAATGTTATAAATAGCGTGAAGCGTGGCGTGGCGGCAGGACCAAGCCTCACGCCTTTGCGGCTAAGGCGAAGCTTTTGCGTTTATAAGACGTGACATAAGGCGGCACGAAGTATGAAAATATTTATATATTTATATCATAATTCATAAATATCGAGTTTACAAAAACATGTGCCACAAGGCGGCGTGGCAGCATGACCAAGCCTCACGCTTTTGCGAGGCCTTTGCGAGCCTTTTAGAACATTGCTTATAACAGTTGGTTTTCTAGTTGTACAATTTGTACCATGTTGAGCATACAATCATCGACGTTTTCTTTATATGAATAAGAATGAAGATCAAAAGCTGCTTATATCTAATGGCGACATTAATAAGGAAAATATATGCAACAATTCTAGTAATCTGTCAACACCCATTATGTTACATGCTAACTAAAATTGATACACAATATGATAATTTGGTTTTGGTATGCCTTTTTGTATAAGAAATCTTTAGAATCATAGAACAAATCTTCATAGTTATTATATGGTATGCATCTTATTTTATGAACCTGACCTTATTTTCCATTTAGACGTCCAATCACTTTTTACATTTTTAGTGAAATAATGGTTAAATATGGTTAACTTGATATCAAAATAGGCAATTGGATTATATGTTTGATATATTCTTTTGTCACCGCAAGTTAAAAATGTGAGAATTATACAAGTTAATGATGATATCAGTTGATGGCTATATCTTGTGTACAGTCATCAACCACATACAACCATCAACATAACACACATCACAATTTAACCAAATAGATAACACGAAAGTATATATAAAAACATAATTTTTTTCCCCACTCTATGTGGTTTTCCAAACCTGATACTCTATACTAATTACCTTTTACAAAATGTTCATTGTCTTCACTTCGCTCAATTCCTCAATTATATCTCATTCATCATCATCATCTGACCGGTGACCACCACCTTCTTTCGTTACCGTCAATGACAGTTCAATCAATTTTATTAAATTAAATAAGCACACAAATTCACTATATCTGATTTTTTTTGGGGGAATGGTGGTGATGGCGACGTAAAAAGATGGAGAACGGTCCTGTGGGAGTATTTACGTCAAAGTACGAAAATTGCAACGGTCTCTTTCTATGTTATTTTAATTTCGATTTCATAACGTATGTTTATGTTGTGTGTTATATCCCGGCAATGGAACTATTTTTTTGTTTTTCAGCATTTTTACTTTTTATTTATTATTTGAATGAAACTTTTTTCTAATTGGCCACACCAACCTCTTGAAAAGAGAGAGTTTTACCTGGTTTGAGTCTATGTTGTGATGGGTTCAAACCCAGTAGATTAGTCGGCTAAAAGGTATGCCGTGCCTCAAATTAAAAAGTTTATAGTTAAAGTTAATATAAGCTAAAAGTCCTAATTATGTTTAGGAAAAAGAATGCAAACATACTTCGTTCATGACTTCAAAGCTGTTTGAAACATGTCTAGAATATATTGTTAGAAAGATATATGTTATTCTCGTTTATGAGCTTGATATTTGTTGTTATTGTTTACGAAAACATTATATCGAAAGCAATTAACTTGCCTCTTGAAAATCTAAAACTGCATTGGTATAGTCGGTTTATATGCCATTCTTTGTTTCTGTTATTCCTATTATAAGCTTTAAAAGATATATAAGTGCCATTGCGATGCTGATCGATGAAGACATAACTAATAATTGTCTCAACACAACTAGTCATAGGATTGATTCTCGACAACATCATAGGATCATTATAAGCTTTGCCACCCTCTTTAGTTGCTATTATTATTTTCACCGTCATATACCAAATCATCTCTTAGGAGACACGGGTTCGATTCCCGGAAATGGAGTTTATTATTATAGCTTGTTTAGGCTTTTTCTACTTTGTTTTATCTTTAATGGAGCTTTTTTACAATGTCTTACATCGCATTGTTTCAACTGTTTTGTTTCGGTTAAGTTGAATTAGGCTATTGCAACACCAAAGTGTGGCTTCGATATCAGGATCTATATGGCTAGAATGTTGGTCTCCAACTCAAAATGGTGGTGTCATTTTGAGTTACACAATCTTTCGTTCAATCTAAGCTAGAAGTTAAGCTCATGAAAGTCTAAATTCCTTTCAAACTTTTAAATTGTGACAATCTCGTATTACAAAAGGAATAAAAATAAATGATCAATCTTTCTTAGTTGGCATTCGTTCATAATCATCACACCTTATTACACCACTAGTGGTTTAGAAACAAGTGATGTTATTAGTTCTAACATAATACAAAAAGATGATGGTAAATTTCAGTTAAGTAGTGTGTGGTATATAATACAAAATACTCGTTGAATGTGGGAAAAAAATTAGAATTGGTATTAAATTGACCGGGAAGTGTGTCAAGTATATAATACAAAATACTCGTTGAATGTGGAAAAAAAATTAGAATTGGTATTAAATTGCCGGGAGCTTTTTTACAATGTCTTACATCGCATTGTTTCAACTGTTTTGTTTGGGTTAAGTTGAATTAGGCTATTGCAACACCAAAGTGTGGCTTCGATATCAGGATCTATATGGCTAGAATGTTGTTCTCCAACTCAAAATGGTGGTGTCATTTTGAGTTACACAATCTTTCG
Organism: Chrysanthemum lavandulifolium; assembly: GCA_022545495.1. Classification (NCBI taxonomy): domain Eukaryota; kingdom Viridiplantae; phylum Streptophyta; class Magnoliopsida; order Asterales; family Asteraceae; genus Chrysanthemum; species Chrysanthemum lavandulifolium. The sequence goes on from CM040238.1 coordinate 312,848,796, forward strand.
TTCACTCTAAGCTAGAAGTTAAGCTCTTGAAAGTCTAAATTCCTCTCAAACTTTTAAATTGTGACAATCTCGTATTACAAAAGAAATAAAAATAAATGATCAATCTTTCTTAGTTGGCATCCGTTCATAATCATCACGCCTTATTACACCACTAGTGGTTTAGAAACAAGTGATGTTATTAGTTCTAACATAATACAAAAAGATGATGGTAAATTTCAGTTAAGTAGTGTGTGGTATATAATACAAAATACTCGTTGAATGTGGGAAAAAAAATTAGAATTGGTATTAAATTGACCGGGAAGTGTGTCAAGTATATAATACAAAATATTCGTTGAATGTGGAAAAAATATTAGAATTGGTATTAAATTGCCGGGAAGTATGTCAATAAATAAGACTTAAACCAATTTACAAATTGTTTACCACCGCAATATATATAACAATAATTTTATTCTCTTATCGATGTGGGATTGAAAACCAAACAACTATTTACAAAATGTACACTATCTTCAATTCAGCTACACGATTATACCTTATTCATTTTTCTTGATCATCAAACCTTATGTCATCACTTCTCGTCACAATATCCACGTTCGCTTAAATAACAAATGGTGTTGTTTTGCGGGTGGTGGTGGATATATACAGTTAGTGTTATTGGGGTTGTTTATCCGGATGGTGGTGATCATGGTGTTGAGTGTGGGAGAGGATCTCGTGGGAGTATCTAAGCTAAAGCGTGAAAATGTGACGGTCTCTTTCTTTGTTTGATTTCGTATTCATGATTAGGATATAGAGTATGTTGTTGTAGTTTTTTACATATTGAATTCTTAACACTGAGTTCATGGAGTTGAATATATGAGACGTTATAGAAGATTGTGTGCGTTATAACAGTTGCTTGTTGTAAATTATACCGTCTTAATTAGGGGCACTGTTCAGAATATATGAATGAATGTTATATGGATTTGATGGTGGAAGAATATATGTGAATGTATTTAGCATACGAGAAGACCGATCATTCTTTGCTCACGGTACCTCCACATTAGCCTTGCTTTCAATCATCTTTATTATTACTTATAGAAATCATATTCATGTTACCATTGATGTATCTAAATGTTTATCTATTTATGAATTACTGAAGCCAAAAACAGTGTTTATGATGATCAGCGTTTCACTTATATGGCTTTCCCCATGAGACCCCGGTTCGACTCCCAACAGTGGTTAGTGGTGACTAGTTAAAATATTAGCCATATGGCTTGGGATAAGTGAAATTCGGCCATTGCAAAACACAATCCGTGTACTTGGATTAATATTTAAGCAAAAACCATGCTTTCCCGAGTCAAACAAGCTTTAAACTAACACCCTCCATGTCTTAGTTTAATTCCACAGTCATTCATAATAATCAATTTTTTTTTCGGCATAATTATATTAAAACAATTACAAAATAGAAACCATTAAAGGATTTTGGAGCCAATTGCTGTTCCAATAAAATATACGCCTAATTTAATAATTTTTTTTTGTGTATATTGGTTATGATTCGTGCGTACATGGGGTTTAGTATAAAAGTTAATTTAATTTATATAAATAACTTGTGCTTCAACACGGATTAAACTTATAAAGAGGAATAACGTGAGTCGTTGTTGAACGTGAATAGTAAATTTAAAAAAAAAAAGATGGGCATCTTTACTTATTCTCGAGGAATTACATGAGTCGTTCGAATGTGTACAATCTCCAGTATTTCTTTACGTGAGTCGTAACTCGTGCTTTCATTTTAATATTTATAATTATGTGTATGATTTAACATATAATAAAGATAATATTTATAAATATCAACAACATATTTGTTGTTTTGAGGAAAAAAATTAGGGGTATAAAGTCGAGTGGTTATTTATTAAATTTATAACGTTATTAAAAATATGAACAATGGTAAATTAACTTAAGTTTATATATTTTATTTAAAATTAATAACTAAAAGTTTCTAAATTACTTTTTTTTTTTTTTTTTTTTTTTTTTTTTGACTAAATTGGGATGAGTTTAATGGAATTGTCTCAATTATTATATATACTATAGGGGGGACATGTGGTCTTTGCATGACACGTGTCTCAGATTAAATGCCAACTGCAAGTTGGCAAAATAGCCCCGAGGTTTAAGTGTCGCGCAAAGTAAGTCCTTCACAAGTTGGCAAAAATAGTCCCTAAGGTTTAAGTGTCATTTAAAGTAAGTCCTTTATAGCAATTTGGCAAAAATAATCCCTATCCAAATTCACATCTACAAAAGCAATCCCACCGCATCGCTGGGTTTCATCACTGTTTGGACCAACTATAAAAAAATGTAACGACTCTCTTATGTGGCAAATTGTTTTTAAGCAGAAAAATGGAAATTGAAAGAACAACACATATAACAATCAACATTACACGTAGACCAACATAATTTAACATATACTCCCTCCGTCCCAAAATTATTGTTCCCGTTTGATATTTTTGGTCTTTCTCTTACAACTTTGACCTTAAATATTTTTGTTTATATAATACTTGATGCAAAATATATGAATGGATTGGGTTTTAAAATGTATTTTCATTGGTACAAGTTAAAAAAAAAAGACCGAAAACGCAAACGGGGACAATAATTTTGAGACGGAAGTAGTAATAAAGACTAGTTGATTTCAAGGCTGTTCTACGAATAGCCCACGAGTGTTAATATGTAAAGCTTGTAATCGTGTTCGGTGAGAGAAGATGCATACATAAGTTTTGCATCAACAAGAAAGGTAAATTTTGATATTTATATCTTGGTGCAATAACTTCATGTCTTATATTTTTGGTACAATAAAATTTTTAAGAAGTACTTAACCATCAATAAGTTGATTTACATATTATTATTAAATATCATAATTATGCAATCACAAGTAGCTAAACAAGAATAAAAACATTTAAACATTAATTTGTAGCATTTGATATTTTATTAATTTCTATTATGATTTATATATTATTATTACAATAGCTTTGAACAAGCCCTATAAGATTATTTATTTTCATAAAAGTTGGTTCTTTCGGGAAAGTACCGGAACCGGACGGTTCCGACCCGAACCGTCCCGAGAACCGAAAATTTAGAATTTTAGGAACTATGAACCGTACCATGGTTCTAATATACGGTCCCGTTCCCGGTCGATACAGGTACGGTTCCTCGGTTCTTTTGGTTTCCCGGTTCTTTTAGACACCCCTAGTTACACACACATTTTTTTTTTAACTTAGTCACCGACTGTGGTAACTTAGTCGTGTCTAGTCGCCGAAAAAAAAAGTTGATGTGACAGACGATGACCCAAATCACGACTGTAGGTAGCGTTATAAAATTTGGTGCGAGAGTTGTTGACAATTAATAGACACCATTTCCTGCCGAATTTTGTATCCACGCAAGATATAACATTGCGCAGGTGACATGATTCTATTGACTTCTGGACCACTTGACACTTGTCATGAAAGGTATACTCGATTATTATTCTATTTTATTTAATTTTGAAAATCAATTTAAACAATAATTTCCACTATTTGTAATTTGTTAAAAAATTGCGAATATAATTGAATTAAGAGAAATCTTGATAACAAAGAATTTACAAAAACATTTACAAAATGACTTGTTCATTTATCTATAAAATTGTTGATTTTATCATTCTCATTCATTTGAAAGCTTCTCATGAGTGAAAGGTCATTTAAATTAGTCATTTATATCTATTAGACGCAGTATCCGCGCTAAGCGATAACGGTGTTTAGTTTCGACAAAATCTTAGCGATTAAGTTTGTGTCAAGAATCAAGATAACTTTTTCTCGCAAGAGAGCGGAGACTACAACAATGGCATGCGGTGGTAATTGCATTCAAGTGGCGGCAATAAGAAAAAAAAAATACCAAAACGTTAGACCTAAAAAGACATATAGATCTACAAATAAAATTAATAGATCTTAAAAAATGAACTGATCTATAGAAAAAAAAAACTATAGATCTACGAAAAAAACTTTAGATCAACAAAAAACTATAGATCTGCAAAATGCACTACAAAATTATGAGTGCACACCATTTGAAATACTCTAAAAATTTGAGTGCATACCCACGAATTCAAAAAGAAGAAAGAAAGAAGAATAAGAAATACTCCGTAAAAAATACTTAGACTGTTACTTCAAACATGTAGTCGCCGTACATTGAAGAAGAAAAGAAAAAGGTTAAGGGGCGTTTGGTTAGGGTATTTTGAAATTCGAATTTTAAATTCTAGAAAATTTAAATTCTTGAGAATTTAAAATTCGAATTTAAAATACCTTCGCATGTTTGGTTGATGAAATTTATAAATATTTTTTATTTTTTAATATAAATTTCATAAATATTCTACTTAAAAGTTTATAAAAATTTATAAAAAAGTTTATAAAAATTTATAAAAAAAGTTTATAAATAATTTATGAAAAAGTTTATAAAAATTTATAAAAAAGTTAATAAAAATTTATAAGAAATTTATAAAAAAGTTTTAAAAATTTATAAAAATTTATAAAAAAGTTTATAAAAACTTGTAAGAAATTTATAAAAATTTATAAAAAAAGTTTATAAAAGTTTATAAAAAAGTTTATAAAAATTAATAAAAAGTTTATAAAAAATTAATAAATATTTTATTTAAAAGTTTATAAAAAACAATAAGAAAAAAGTTTATAAAAATTTTTTCAAAGCAAATTAAAATTTCTCACTTTTGGAGGCATTTTGATTTTCTATTTTGGCAATTGGAAATTTTAATTACTTCAAATGCCCACATTTGAGTTACCAAACAGGCATTTGAAGGAATTAAAATGTAAATCGTCTAATATCCTCCAAATTGCTGCAACCAAACGCCTTAAATGGTCAATGTTGTAGATTTTTCTCGGGCCCAGTTGATATGTACTTGTCTAACTAATTTTTCCACTCTAAGAGCAAAGGGTATGGGTGCAAGATAACATGCCAAGGGAAAGAAAGAAATATCAACGACATGCTATTACCATACCATCTAACATGCCATTTGTGAGCCAAAAATTGTTTGAGTTGGTTGAGTGGCTCAAGCCAAAGGGGAAAGAGGATAAATTTTTACTATTTTTTAAAATTTTTTTAGTGTATTGTGTGTGAGGGGTATTTTTAGTGTGGTATTTTGTGGACCCAATAACATGTTATTGGTGTGTTATGAGAGAGACTGTTTGAATTATTGGTGAGTTATCGAGATGTGTATGATGTGACGATGATGTGACATATTTATTGGTATCCATAATACCTCGTCTTCTAAGCCCACCCACTTTAAAGTACAATTCTTGGCTTCTTGCATACTAACTTTAATATTTTATAATTATTGCCGAGTGTTTAACCATCACATTTACAATTGAAGAAAACATGGTTATTCTCACTTCAATATTTATTTTGTCCTGTTTGATAAATTGGGAAATTACTATACATGGAGATTTTTATCTACATGTTTCTAAAGTTGTTTATAGAATTTTTAGATGTGAAATTCTGTTATGTACTTATGTTCCAAAAAAAGTACCAACGGGCCAAATGGACTTAAACCCGAATGGGTGCGGACCAAACGGGCTCGAGCCTGAGCAGATACGGGCCAATGGGTTCGAGCCCGAACGGCACGGGCTATCTGAAATTCTTGATATCCGTAAATTTATTGTTAAAAGAACATAATAAACTAAAATACATTAGTCATTGAAAATTTTTATTTCAGGTAACCGCCATTGCCGCTAGTTTCATTTAATCAGGGAATCATGTTACACCATCATAATTCAGAGTACTAAGAGTTTCACTTAACCAATTATAAGGTACTCCCTCCGTCTCAAAATTATTGTCAATAGACAAAATTCATCAAGTTTAATAAAAGTGGGACCATGGCAATTTTCTACCACTCATAAGGAATATTCCCCCACTAAATTACCTATTTATTACTAAAAATGGAAAGTGGACAATTTTTTTGAGACAACCCAAAAAGGAAATATGAACTATTAATTTGAGACGGAGGGAGTATTAATCTATGTTTTGACTAAGGTTTTATCTGCGATAATATTTTTTTCACAACTGCTTTATGACTTGAGTTTTATCCGTTCATTGCAACAATTTTATACGACCCACCACCACAATTTTTTTTACATGGTATTAAACATTTTGACTAAGGTTTTATCAGCCCACTGCGATATTTAAATTTTGTTATTATCAAAAGTAAAAAATATAAAATATTCTTATTACCAAAAGTAAAAAAATTTAAAGATAGTACAAGTTAATAACATTTGTTAATTACTACGTATGTCTTTATCTTTTATATAAGAGAAATGATACATAAAACTAAATTTAGGCCTAAACTCATACCTAAAATCAAATGTTAGCATCCTGATGACTGCAAACAAGGACCACTTATTTTACAACCCATCAGAATGATGTCAAATGATTTTAGGTCTAAATTTAAGCCTAAGTTTAAGTCCATGTATAATTTCTCTTTATATAAAGTCAAAAACCACAAATAATCATCAGCATGGTACACACAACATTTTACCCAACTTAAAACACCAAAGTATATATACTAATAACCTTTTTCAAATTGTGCATTGTCGTCACTTGATCAATTCCGCATT